>JAIUZE010010248.1:0-38533 GCA_022085475.1 Heliosperma pusillum
TATCTAGTAACTGTAGACTGCTGTCTGCTGCTAATAAACAGCTTGATTGGTACGGTATTATTCGGAAGAATAATAAAGTTTGCATTTTTGTATGGCTCTTTGCAATAATTCATCTAAAATTAAATGTTTTTGTTAAAATGATTGTTTGCTTATAAATTGACATTTATGCTAGACTAAGTACAATACTCGAAAAATGTCGATCAAAATGGCGAAAATCAATGTTGAGGTAAAATCAAAAGACATGATCAAGCCTTTATCTCCAACACCAAATCACCTTAAGACCCTCCAATTTTCCTTACTAGACCAGTTTGCACCACCTTTCCATCCTCCTTGCATATTATTTTACCAAGCTGAACTTAGCCGCTATATTAACTCGCAAACTACCACATTGCTCAAAAACTCGCTCTCAGAGACATTGGTTCAGTTCTACCCACTAGCCGGAAGGATTGAAGACAACTTATCAATCAATTGCAGCGATGAAGGGGTCGAGTTTTACGAGGCTGATGTTTTAGCAAGCCTGGCAGAAGTTATAGCAAATCCAGATCCTGAGGAATTAATAAGGTTATTACCCTTTGCATCTCTAAGCATTAACAAGAGTATAGTAACGGTGGTCCAAGTGAACCAATTTTCGTGTGGCGGTATGGCTATAAGTGTGTGCATTTCGCATAAGATTGCTGATGCAGCAACCTCTGCCGCGTTTACTAACGCTTGGGCACTTAATGCTCGAGGTGTTTCTAATAATAATTACACAAAATCGGTAACATTTGATTCCGCATCATTTTTTCCTCCCATGGATCTGAATGGGATGTTTGACCTTGAAGGCGCCATTTGTAAGGAAAAGATTGTGACGATGAGGCTAATTTTCGACAAGGAGAAGTTAGATGAACTAAAAAGGCAATGTGAGAGTCCGGCGACAAGAATGTCTTTGGTTTCCGCCTTCATTTGGAAAAAGTTCATTAAGATTGCCAAGTCTAAGTCAACGCGTATCAAGATATTTGGTGCTTTGCAATTCGTAAACTTGAGGACAATAAAGAAGTCACCTATCCCAGAGAACTACTGCGGGAATCTTTTTGTGTCCACAGTCGCGCATACCTCAGTCGAACCAGAAATAAAAATGGATAACGCCGAGGCAGTAGGCAATCTCAGGACGGCTGTGAAACAGATTGATACGAGTTATTTACCAAAGATCAAAACAGGAGAGTGTTTTCGGGAACTGGCAAAGTTCAATGAGATGGTTTCGCACGGGGAAGCAGACAGTTGTGCATTCAGTAGTTGGATTAGATATCCAATTTATGAGATTGATTTTGGGTGGGGTAAACCTATATGGGTATCTACAACTACATTGCCATTCAAAAATATGGTATGTTTGTTACCCACAAAGTGCGGACAAGGAATCGAAGCTTGGATTAATGTGCTTGAACATGATGTTGCCATGCTTGAACAAGATCACGAGGTTCATTCGCTCGCAGTGCACAATATTCGAGCAAAACTGTAAGAAATTGATGGCAGAGGCAGAGTACCGTAACAGAAATGGATCAAAAACAAGAATACTTCGTTGCAAGATCATTTTACAACTTAAAGTAAAACACGTAATACAATAAGTACGAATTAGACACGTAATACAATAAGTACGAATTAGACAGGATGAGTAAACTCGTTATGAAAATAGGTACTCCGTATGTATGAAATTGTAGAGTTATTTTAAGTTATGATCAACAGCTTGTAATCTGTAATCATATTGTACATTCAATTCTGATCGATACAACTATCTCACATCTACCCCTAGCAAATTAACAATCACGTCATTATATTCCTAGGCTAATCGTATAACAGTAGAGCATAAGACTGCCTATAGTTTCGAAATTATAGACTGAAATGTGCAAAATTCAAAGTTTTGAGGCGAGGCATAAGCCAACGCCTCTCAAGATTTTCGATCTTTCTCATATCCTAGAGAACTGCCATCCGATCATTATTTGGATTTAAACGGTGTTCTCAAATACCATGAGTTGCTCGCTACCGTCATTATTGATTGGATTAGTTCCGTAATTATTGAAAGAGTTCATCGATCCCGCAATAAATCGCTTTAAACACAGATGTGATCTTCGACTGTATTTCAATTTAAAACTAGTTTTATAGCCCGTGAAAATTCACGGACTTTGTTAATTGGGTGAGTCTGGAGCCATCTTTGACAAACTGGAGTTAAGTGATTTACAATGTACTAAGTTTCTTTTGAATGTGTATAATGCTCGATATTGGGGTGTCACTCTCCGATAATCTATTAAAAGAGTTATGTAGAATATTTATACATACTTAAAGACAATGCTTTATAAGATCATATTTTATATTTTATATAAAATTCTTAATGGAATTGTGGAGGTTATTATATTTTATATTGTCAAACAAAACGTTTAGTAGTGATTGTAAAAGAGGATTTTAATTACCACAAATTCTCATTGAAGACGGGTATTATCTGTCATAAATTTAAGACGGGTCGAATGCATACCAAAACACCTCACGTATTGCCTATAAGATACCAAAAGTTGTCATTATTACCACTATGTAGTAGTATTGACATGTCTTAAGCTTAAAACAAATAGCGGCCGTCTTAATCCAGATTTAGCGATTAGTTGGATACACGTGCTTTAGCACTATTTTTTCAATGTATCCCGTATATTGGATTATTGGGTTATCTCGTCTCCATATTTGTGCATGTGATGTATATATGAAAGGTTGTATTTATTTGTTTCTTCTGTTTTCATTGTTATTCATCAGTTTTATTATGCAGCGAATTCACAATTTTGTGATCGGAGTCTGAGAATCATATATTAGCTTAATGAAAATAACTTCAGTCAAATCCAAATCGCCTTATTGCCTATATGTGCATCAAACCGTAACGGAAACTTATCAGTACTTCAGGGTTTAATTCATAATAATGCTGACTCTTTCATCACCTAATCACCAATTCGGTCATTCTTCACCATTATGTTATACTTCTATACAATCCATAGCTTTATCTCTACATCTTTTAGGACTCAAAATAATACCCCATACTACTCTGTAGACCGTAGTAATTACATTAAACATAGAAAACATGTCTTGATAATATTAGCATTACAACAAACATTACAAAAGAATCCTTATCTTAAAATTCTTAGCAAATTTAGTCATCTTATCTAATCTACACCATAACAAAGCTATCATGCGTGTCCAAACATTATGAACATAGCCGGCCGAAGATGGAAGGCCAGATTCCCACTTTTAGTATTATCAATTCAAATATCAATTCTTACACTTCATGAATGAATGACCTGCACTTTTACTCACAAAATTAAAAACTGATGAAGTTTATATATAATAAATATACTCTATATAATTCTTTATATAAAAAATAAACAAATAATAATTTCCTAAGCAAAATATCTAAAACTCAATGAACACTATAAGTTAATGCTCAATCTTCAATTATCATATATACACACAAATAATTTGCTAAGCATGTAACTTTCCGAATCAAAAGAAAAATGCGTACTCTGTAATAAGTAATGCGGCAACATAGATAGTAGACGGTGCCGCCTTCCTTTATTCTATTGTATTGTCCTCCTATGTCATCAAGAAAAACCAAAGTGACAATAAAAAATGCAGATAGAAAATATAATGAAAAATAAAAAAAATGATTAAAATTTACTCCGTAAAACAATAAAAACAATGCACGTAGAAAACTTCATATGAATGAATGACTGGATTTTGATGTGTACTTATATATAAAGCTTGTATCTACTCTATAACATAACTCTTAGGAAGATTAGTAGACAATATAGCAACAAAAACGGTCAATATTAAATTAGTGTAAGATTAAAAAGTGGGAGATGGATCACCCAAAGATTAAATGATTTTTAGTCAAGGTTTAGGGAAATTTTTTAAAAGTGCATATGTTAGTTCATTAGGCGCAGCCATGTGGCAGTAAATTAAATACTCAATCTACCCTTTTTATATTATTGTATAGATTAAAGAGATAAGAGATATATGTATCCTAACAATACAATAAGAAAATTGGCCACCCTTAAAGACAGGTAGTAGGTCTCCCTTGTGACGGGTCAGATCTTGCGACGGGTTTTTCCTCTAACAAAATGGGTAGAGGGAACATGTGGGGCATCCCCCACGTGCTTCCCCTTTTTCCTTAAATGGGTCATTTGTGAAGGGAAGTGGTACCCGTCGCAAGCTTGTGACGGATATTGCCCGTCACAAACAAGAATTTGTGAAAGACAGGAGTATTAAACAGGCTACAGCTTGTAAACAGGATGCATAAACTAAGCCGAACTAAGAGCATTGACTGAGTATTACACAGCCTTTAATTTGCCAGTAAGTCTCCCGGGCACTTTTCGTCTTGAGTTTAAAACGGACATAATGCGATCTATTCACAATATATGTAACCATTTTTTTTGATAAAAAGTTACGAGGAATTCTCTAAGCTGTAACATTTTGTCGTTAAATGGTCACTTTTTATAACAAAATGATGACATTTTCCCGTCTAAAGCTTAAGTCGAAAAGTGTCCGTCTTAAACAAGTATATTTAGGTATCTAGTAACTGTAGACTGCTGTCTGCTGCTAATAAACAGCTTGATTGGTACGGTATTATTCGGAAGAATAATAAAGTTTGCATTTTTGTATGGCTCTTATAAGTTCAATTCAGAAAAATTCAATTCTTACAAATTAAGTTCAGAAAAGTTATACGGAATATATTATTTATGAAAACCTATATAAAAACATTTGACATTAATTAGTGGAATGTCATTTGGTCTATTGAAAAAAAGGTGGGTGTTAAAAAATACGCCCCGAGTGTCACAAAAGTATCAAATGTCTATTATTGTTTTATATATTCACACTCCATAATTTTATAAGGATGCATACTCTTGTAATACCTATTATACAGCATGACGTGAATATTTAAGGATCAATAGATTTGGGCATGTTTGATGATAAGCGGAAAAATACCATGTTCAAGGAGAAACAAGATACTAAAAAACATTTGGCGAAGCAATAGATTCGTTGTTAAGAGTGATAGTGAAGATAAAGAAGAAAGTGATGAGGAAGATGATGATATGGAAATAGATGGTTAGAAAACGATGTAATATGTGATTTATTTTTTTATCGTAATGTAAACGTAGTAATCTATTTGAACAAACCAATGTACATAAATCGGAATTATGCTATTATCTTACCTTACGTTTTAGAGTATACTTTTTTTATGACAGTCATTTCCAAAAGATAAAGATACATATAAAGATGATGTCAACGTAGTAATCTATTTGAACAAACCAACGTATATAAATTGGAATTATGTTATTATCTTATCTTATGTAATAAAGTTCAGTTTAGTAAATTTTGGATTCTATAAATTCTATTCAATTAAGTAAAATTAAGTTCAGAAAAGTTCAGATCCTATAAGTTTAGTTCAGTTCAGTTCAGCTCCTATAAGTTCAGTTCAGCTCTTATAAGTTCAGTTCAGTTCAGCTCAGTTCAGTTCAGTTCAGCTCCTATAAGTTCAGTTCAGTTCAGCTCCTATAAGTTCAGTTCAGCTCCTATAAGTTCAGTTCAGTTCAGTTCAGCTCCTATAAGTTCAGTTCAGCTCCTATAAGTTCAGTTCAGCTCCTATTCAGCCCAAAAGAACAGGGCCTTATTGTTGTTGTGATTTGGAGAGCAGAAGGTTGCGGTATTTATAGGAAAATACAGCAACTGCTCCAGCAAACCCTACTCCACAATAGCAGCAGCATGCACTAACAGTCACTTTGACTGACTAAATCAACAGTCTGTTAAAACAGACTGACTCTTACTCACTCGTCTCAGGCCCAAAAAGATTGGCACAGCCCGCCGCAGGCGATTGCCAAATCCCAAATCCCGGATCTCGGATCCGGAACCAGGCCGGACACGGGCACAGGCTGAATTAAGCACCTCGCAGAGTCTCTAAAAAAGACTCCTTTTACCCACTAGTGATAAGTAAGGGAAGTAGTGTATATATAAACACATACACACTTCCTTTCCTCTTTCCTCTCCTATGTGAGATGGTAAGGAAAAGCCCCTCATTTCCAACACAAATTTGTGGGTCAATGATCATCATTGATCAATCGTAGGCTTCCTAGCAAAAGTTATTATTTTTTGTTTAGTGTTATTTTCTAACAGCAACAACATGAGGATGGCCGCAAAGATAATTATTAGTTCATTATTTATAATATAGTACTATAATACTCCGATTCCGATGCCTAGTGGACGAGTAAAATATCCCAATATTATAATAAAACCGGATCATTTAACGACAAAAGATTGTAACTAAAATTATGAAGATCAAAGAAACAGGACACTAACTACAAATCAGAATTTTGAAGATTAGAGAAATTAAGTACAAACATGGGAGATGAAGAGGCAAAACAACGTTTGATTGAACATCCTAAACAAAATGAGGGGTTGCCAACTTCTCTTATCTGGTCTTTGTTTGTTGGACACTTCTTGTCACGATGGACTGCCAGGTTTTCCTTTCTTCCTCTCTTCTTTTATTTGTGGACTTTCCTTTCCTTTCCTTATGTTATACTATGTTCCGTAACTCTTTTATGAGACCGTCTTCGTGCTCTCGGTTAAAGTTTACAAGTTACTGTCAGTGGGTAGTCCAAACGAGGTATCATATCAAAAATAATTGACATTTTTTTTAACGTAATTGTTTAATCCTGAGCACTCATTTATTTAATCCTGCGCATTTTTTCCCTTTATTCCTAATATATCCCTCCCATTTCTTACCAAACATAATCAAACAAGAGAGAGAATTAAACTGACAAAGTTTATATGAAAAAATAGAGGTATTTTTCAAATGATCTAATGATATTTGTGGAGTATTTGATGTTCCTCGGGATTGGTTTCAAGGTGTTAGGTGACATTTTAGTTTTTTGGTGATATATGTTTGCTTAATTGATCAATTTAACCTTAAGGTGTCTTTGGATAAGAGGATTTGGAAAGAAGGAAATGAATGGAAGGGAAATGAATGGAAGAGAAATCGTTTGTTTGATTAGCAAAATGAATGTTGGGGATTTGGAGCGGGAATATTAATCCCTTCATTTCCCTTTTCTAAGCCAAATTATCTCCTCACCTGCTAAGCCAAGATTTGATGGGAAAATGACCTATGTCATTCCCTTTCCCTTTCCTCCTCCCCCTCCCCTCCATTTTCCTCTTTTTTCCTAGCCAAACAAGGCCTAAGAGTGTGTTTGAACTGAGTGAGAAGGATTTGGAGGGAAAATCACCTCCTCCATTATCCCTCACCTTCCCTTCCTATCTGTTCCCTCCATCCTCTTCCCCTCTCTTTTGTTGTAGAAGAAGGGACTGTATATAGTGAATCAAACAGGATGAATATATTGAAAATTGGTGCTCGGATAAATGTAGAGTCGCAAAAGGACTGCTCTCCTTAGAAAGTATTTCGCCCCTTATAAGCCTAAGGTTACCACGAAATCAATCCAAGGATAAAACTACACCGACCTTTGAATCTTAGGCGAGAAACAAAGAAACTTTACTGTTTTTGTAAGATTTGTACATAGTAGAAATCTGAAATTTTTGCTGTGTTTGATTATGATATGCTTCCTCCTATTTATAGAAGAGTTTGCATCCTTATGACTCCTCTGTCAAAAGACATGTAGCGGAATTTAAGTGAACCAGGAACATTCTGATTCATGCGAAACAGAACAAGCGCGAAAAATAAGAAAATTAGTTGATCGACTGAAAAAAACAGTCGATCGACTAATTTCAAAAGTTGCAGACAAAATTTAGTCGATCGACTAACAAAACCAGTCGATCGACCAAATCCAAAATTTGCAGTCTTCAAAATAGTCGATCGACCAGTTTTTCCAGTCGATCGACCAAATCACAGTTCACTGACTTTGAAATGTCTCAATACGTCTTTGCATATTATTTCCTTTTTTTCTGTACATCTCGTTAGCTCGATAATTAGTTTATATATGAACGTGTACTCCACACTCCCAATCCATATTATAACATTACGAGCTTCCGTATGATTTTTACCACGATATCCAATTATACTTAAATGATCGATGACACTTAAATCACCAACATCCTTCCCTCCTTTTTTTCCTATCCAAACAAGGCCTAAATAATAAATCAAATACTAATGACTCATGACTCTTGAGTGCCATTTACCAACTAATCATGCTACAACTTAATCAATATGTTCTATGTTATGGGATATTACCATTTGCAATGATAGTCAAAGATCCACAATTCCTTGACGTTCGAGTTGCATTTGGCTAACGGAAAAATAAAGCAAAATGACTCAGTAAATGGTTCTCTATACTTATGTTCCCATTTCAATCATGATATATTTAGTGATCATGTTATATCTGCGATGACATGAAATCGTTGTTGAGTTTTTCAAAAATGATTTGAAAGCGAGTGTCTTGTAAAACACGGGTTTTAAAGGCTAAAATTTGATAATTGACCCTTGTTTAACTTGGGGAAATATTGACTGATATTTGTGGAGTGCATTAACTGCAGAATGTGGGAGTTTTCAGTAGCGTTGTACATGATCAACATCTGGCCAGACTCATTGCTTCTTACCGCAATGTATGGAGTTGTCGAATCAGCTTCTGTTGCTTTGTTAGGTCCTATAGTTGGGCAATGGGTCAACTTTCTCACGTATAAAAAGGTGCGTCTTCTAGATTACTAGACTGCGACTCTCGTAATCCTTTGTCAAATGTGAGTGACATCGTATACCTTGGTTCTTTGCTTACAGGTTCTACAGATTTGGACAGTTACACAAAACCTGTCATTTATAGCGGCTGGAGGGACAGTCATTGCTCTACTGACTTTTTCGAGCTTAAAGAGCCTACTGTTTGCTTCACTTGTTGCAGTGACTTTTTTATCAGGTGCTGTTGCTGTGCTCTCAACTCTTGCAGGAACCATCTTGATTGAAAGAGAATGGTAAAAATATCTAGTTTATGATTGCAAATTTCATATATCTTGCCTGCCGATAACACTAACTTTACTCTCTTCACCCCACTGGAACCATAATACCCTTCAATATTTCTTCAGTGGGTCTTGTATATGCGAAACCACCCCAGATAGTTATGAATTCGTCATTTTGGTATATGACCAATGTTCCAGTATCACACGTAAGACTGTCTTATACAAGTTTTTGTGATATGTCTTATTCATGTGCGAACAGGTTGTCAATCATATTCTGAGACTGATGGCGTATAATTATCCTAAAAAATACAGGGTAGTTTTGATGACAGAAGACCAGCCTCCTGGAGTGTTGTCGAAGATGAATTCAGTTCTTAGGAGAATCGACTTGGTCTGTAAGTTATGCGCTCCGGTGGTTTCTGGATTTATTATAAGCTTTGTATCACTAAAAGCATCAGCTCTATTTTTTGCTCTCTGGAACATTCTCTCTGTTTGTCTGCAATACTGGCTACTTAGTTCTGTCTACAATGGAGTCCCTGCTTTACATGTGAAAGATAACCAGAAAAGAGAGGCGGTCTCATCAGATGTTCCTGAAACAAGCACGTCTCCACAAAAATTGGTTCCTGCCGAGAGAGGATCAATAGGATGCTGCTCAGTATTTCCTTGTTTTGGAGCTTGGAAAGTTTATCTGAAGCAAGAAGTAGTACTGCCTGGACTTGCCCTTGCTTTGCTGTTTTTAACTGTACTGAGGTTCTGTTTTTTCCTTTTTGGGTTTTTCCATATTTTTAGGAAAACTTAAGATTGTTATCGTGACCTATGTTACCCTAACTCTTCACGTTACCTCACGTACCTGTGTCTAATGGTCGACGTTTGGGAATTAATGCCTGTAAACTTCAATTTATACTAAAAACACGAAATTTTCTTTTCTTTTCATAAGATAGCCTAATCTGACAGTTAAACACGTAGACACTTTTGACCATGCAGGGTAACATCCATTGTCACCTTGCTTAAGGGATTATGTCTGGCATAGTTATAAATGACATACTTGATGACTTGACGTTGCTTCATGTGCAGTTTTGGGTCTTTGATGACGGCTACCTTAGAATGGAAAGGAATACCTGCATATGTGATATCCATTGGCAGAGGCATAAGTGCTACAATTGGAATAACCGCGACATTTACTTATCCTATCCTAGAGTCTCGAATCTCACCTCTTAGAACTGGGATTTGGGCTATCTGGTCTCAGGTATGGATATCTGTCACCGTGACACTGTAACATGTCACCATGTGCTGAAAATTAGTTATTCAATGTCTTCTAATTAGCCACAAAATAAATTATATCATGTCATGTTGACTCTAGCTGATTTGCTGCAGTGGTCACTCCTTGTCATATGTGTTGGGTCTATTTACGTGAAAAACGGGGTAGCATCTTCATATTTGTTAATGGCTGGAGTTGCAGCTTCCCGCCTTGGATTATGGATGTTTGATTTAGCCGTTATACAGCAAATGCAGGTTGGTTAATTTCTGGATTACTAGTTCTGTGTCTTTTTCAAACCATTTATGAATTGTGGCTCATGAATTCTGTGGTATATCAGGATCAAGTGCCAGCATCTGATCGCTGCATTGTTGGCGGGGTTCAGAACTCAATCCAATCTACCATGGATTTGCTTGCTTATCTCATGGGCGTTGTCGTCTCTAACCCTGAGGTAACCAACTATGCTTCTCTTCCATTTTTTTCTAGAGAATATAGCTCTTTCTTTTGTAAAAGAAGGCGCAATGGCAAAACAATACAGGGAGAGGGAGCGGGTTTGGAACCTACGTACATAAACCTTACGGATTGGTCTTTGCATTTAAGCCACGGCCTTCATTAGTTTTGTAAGGCAAGTGATGGAATTCACTATTGATTACACCTCAGTCAATTGAGTTCACAATGATTTTCATTATCAGTCATCATGATTCAACATATTTGTACTTTTGAGTACAGCGACAAAACAAGGTGCATTCAACCCTTATTCCTTTAGTGCTTTACCTCGCAAGGAGCCTTTGAGGAACATATTTTATGTCGATATTCGAGTTAGTTTTGCTAGATTCCAACTTAAAAATGTTTTAACCATGATAATCTCGATTGAATACACCCCCATGTAGGTGTTATTTCCGTTTGTCATCATCTGATTGAATTTACTATGCCATGCTTTTGGGTTTATTCAGGAGTTTTGGAAGTTGATAATGATATCCTTTGGGATTGTAACTTTGGCTGCAATTTTGTACACGGTTCATGTATGGCGTGTTCGGAAGCACCTATTTCATGTTGAGAAGTTGTACAGAATTGTTGGGGCATTTACAGTACCATCCATGGTCCATGGACCGTAATTAGTGTGACTGTATGTATGTAAGTATGTAACTAGTAACCACACTTGCTGTCCTGGTTGTAACGATACTAAATCTGTACTTTCTTCTACTTCTTTTTTCAAGTTTTGTTCTTTGGCATTCTTAGAAAGTTTAAAGTTGTTAGCTGATACTCCGTATATCCTTTTGTTTGCTGATTAATGTGAAATATTTCTCATGGCTATATGACATTTTAAGAAATACTCCGTAAACTATTTCTTGTGCCCGTGAAATTCACGGAACGTTTATGTGTCGTTGTTTATTTGATGCCAATATATAATTTTGTCAAGGAAAAGGTGGTCGTTGGGACGACGTCATTGTATATTTGTTATAAATGGAGCTGCTCAATGGGAAATCTTTTGCATTAGATACCTTTCAGTTAAAGGAATCGACGTAAATTAACACAATGCTACATAAGTAATGTACTATTTTTATTTTCATCTTTTCTTTTATCGTTTTGCTCTTCTCGTATGACTGACTATTTTGTCCATCTTTGTTGGTTTACAAATTACACTGCTTATGGTCCATATTGAATCCTTCCCACTTTGTAGTTTCGGTTGGCGTTCACAATATGGATTTGTAGATGATGCGGTCATTTCATGACGATTGCATGAATAATGCAGTATTTATCTATCTTTAAGCACAAATTCTCATTAAAGACGATGGCAGGTTCCGTAAGTTTATTTAACCTCTTGTTTGGTTATGTCCACGATTCTCCTTTTCTTCGTGCTTGGGTTAGTCGTATTAGTTTGTATATTTTTTGTTTGCAGATTCCGTAAGTTTGGGCTTTCAAGTTAAACATTTGCTAGAAGTATCAGAGCAATCAAATTGTGTGCATTCTCATTAATACGTTTGGTATTTATACAAATATAAGTTAGTGCAAAAGCACATAAGCTAGGCCCAAACCCAATATCATAAGACTTAGGCCCTGTTGTTTTGGACTTAAACTCAGCTCCTATAAGTTCAGTTCAGCTCCTATAAGTTCAGTTCAGTTCAGTTCAGCTCTTATAAGTTCAGTTCAGCTCCTATAAGTTCAGTTCAGTTCAGCTCTTATAAGTTCAGTTCAGAAAAATTCAATTCTTACAAATTAAGTTCAGAAAAGTTATACGGAATATATTATTTATGAAAACCTATATAAAAACATTTGACATTAATTAGTGGAATGACATTTGGTCAATTGAAAAAAAGGTGGGTGTTAAAAAATACGCCCTGAATGTTACAAAAGTATCAAATATCTATTATTGTTTTATACATTCACACTCCATAATTTTATAAGGATGCATACTCTTGGAATACCTATTATACAACATGACATGAATATTGGAACAATAGATTTGAGCATGTTTGATGATAAGCGAAAAAAAAACTATGTTCAAGGTACGAAACAAGATAGTAAAAAACATTTGGCGATGCAATAGATTCGTTGTTACGAGTGATAGTGAAGATAAAGAAGAAAGTGATGAGGAAGATGATGATATGGAAATAGATGGTTAGAAAACGATGTAATATGTGATTTATTTTTTATCGTAATGTAAACGTAGTAATCTATTTGAACAAACCAATGTACATAAATCGGAATTATGCTATTATCTTACCTTACGTTTTAGAGTATACTTTTTTTATGACGGTCATTTCCAAAAGATAAAGATACAGATAAAGATGATGTCAACTTAGTAATCTATTTGAACAAACCAATGTATATAAATTGGAATTATGTTATTATCTTACCTTATGTAATAAAATTCAGTTTAGTATATTTTAGATTCTATAAATTCTATTCAATTAAGTAAAATTAAGTTCAGAAAAGTTCAGATCCTATAAGTTTAGTTTAGTTCAGTTCAGCTCTTGTAAGTTCAGTTCAGCTCCAATAAGTTCAGTTCAGTTCCTATAAGTTCAGTTCAGCTCCTATAAGTTCAGTTCAGTTCAGTTCAGTTCCTATAAGTTCAGTTCAACTCCTATAAGTTCTGTTCAGTTCAGTTCAGCTCCTATTCAGCCCAAAAGAACAGGGCCTAATTTTGGGTGGGGCAAACCTATATGGGTATCTACAACTACCTTACCATTCAAAAATATGGTATGTTTGTTACCCACAAAGTGCGGACAAGGAATCGAAGCATGGATGAATGTGCTCGAACATGATGTTGTCGCGCTTGAACAAGATCACGAGGTTCATTCGCTCACAGTGCACAATATTCGAGCAAAACTGTAAGAAATTGATCGCAGAGGCAGAGGCAGAGGCAGAGGCAGAGTACCGTAACAGAAATGGATCAAAAAAAGAATACTTCGTTGCAAGATCATTTTACAACATTAAAGTAAAACACGTAATACAATAAGTACGAATTAGACAGGATGGGTAATCTTGTTATGAAAATAGATACTTCGTATGAAATTGTCGAGTCATTGTAAGTTATGATCAACAGTAAAAGGTCTTCAAAAGACATACGTCCTATAGAAAATGATCTCTCAATAATTTAGGGCGAGAGACTTTTTTGCAATCATTTTCAGCAGCGATTCGAATCATCAATTAATTGGTATTCACTCAAGCAACCTACCCATGTTGTCATGCATTCTAATTATTAAAGAAAAACAGCGAAGCTGAAGTGAGCACCCTTGAGAGGGTTGACCCGAGTATTAAACTACATGTGATATGCATGCATTGCATAAAATATACACAGGAATTCATAAAATTAACTACATTTAGTCTATGTTACACGGACTCGTTTAGAAGTATACGGATACGGGTGCGTGTCCAAGGGACGTATTTTGGTCTAAAATGAGATATTCAAGTGTCATACCCATGTCTGAGTACGGGTACGCGAGAAATTTAGAAGAGTCGGAGTAACATAGCATTTAGGCCATGTTTAGTAAACAACGTGTTAATATGGACTTGGTTTAGCAAGTCACTGTAATAATGCTATTTAACTACTCCATAATTATATATCAGCTTTAATAATTGAACTACTCTGCCATTGTCATCTTAAAATAATTGATTTTCTTACATGATTGCATGAACATAAGTTCGAATACAGCCTATAGTTTCGAAAACTATAGACCGAAAATGGCAAAATTCAAAGTCGAGATAAAATCAAAAGACATGATCAAGCCTTTATCTCAAACACCAAATCATTTTAAGACCCTCCAACTCTCCTCTGTAGACCAGTTTGCACCTCTATTGGAGCAATATTCTCGGAATATTGTGATATTATTTGATTGACATATATTTAGCATATAGGAATATTGTTAGCACTAATTAGCTTTATTCTAGCCTGTATTTTAGGATAGCAATCAATTTGTGACCTAGAAATTATCTTCCTAAGTTGTATATATTGACAACTATTTTTATGAGAAAAGCAGAACAAATCTTACGTACAAACACTTCTACTTTGTCAAATATTTGTTTGTGGAATTCTATATGGTATCAGTTGGGTTTCGCATTCTCGAATCCTAAACTAAGCTATGACAGGCGAATTAGTTTCGACTTCCAAGCCGCATATCACCAAACCCGTCTATGCTCTTTCCAATTCCGATGGAGTTTCAGCCAAGATAACACACGTTGTGCTCAAAGGCTCTAATTACACGGAATGGGCTAAAGGTTTTCGCAATGGTTTGGGGGCAAAAAGGAAGCTCGGCTTCGTTGATGGTTCTCTCAAGCGGCCGGCTGCTGACTCGGAGGATCTGGATGACTGGGCCACCGCCAATCACACGGTAATAGCCTGGATTTTTAATACAATCGATCCCATAATTTGCTCGTCTATCTCATATCGAGCCACGACTGTCGAATTATGGGAAGATATTCGTCGTCGCTTTTCTCGTAGTAATGGTATTAAGGTGTATCATCTGGAATCGGAAATTTCCGATTGCAAGCAGCGAGATGATGAGTCCGTCATGGATTTTTATGGTCGATTGAAAAAGCTATGGGATGATGTCAATGATATTGACGCATTACCCACCTGTGATTGCTCCGGTTGCCGTTGTAATATCTCTGTTACATTGCGACAGCGCCGTGAGGATAGGCAGACTCGCCAGTTCTTGATGGGTCTGCTTCTGTTCTACTCTACTGCACGCTCAAATGTTTTGGGCAATACTCCTTTACCCTCCTTGGATTCTGTGTACTCTCGTATTATGCAGGACGAAGAAGTCCGCAACGTAACTCAGGAGCGGACCACGACGGTTATGGCACTTGCGGTGCAAGGCGGAGGACAGGGTGCTAAACAGGGGAAGCCGAGACTTAAGTGCTCTCATTGTAAGAAACCCGGTCATAGCGAACCGAATTGCTGGGATAAATATGGTTATCCGGAGAGCCGTGAGCCGCGTTCTGGTTCGACGTCCGGAGCAGGGAGGAGTTCGTCTTCAGCTCTCACCAATGTGGTGTTTGGTGAGCCCGTAACTGGTGCAAATCATATTCGTCTTCATGGTAAGCACACTGTCACTTGGATTGTTGATACAGGCGCTTCTACACATGTGTGTGGAAACTTTGATCTATTGGATGAGTCTGTTCAAATCGCACCCCTAGCCGTAGGTTTGCCAAATGGAGCACGTTTGAAAGCTACTCATCGTGGCAAGGCGCGAATTAATGACGCGTTCACATTGGTTGATGTGCTTTACGTACAAGATTTTACTTGCAATTTATTGTCCGTTTCGCAAATGCTAATTTCCCAAAACTTGTGTATCAATTTCACTAATTCTACTTGTGTTATTCAGGACCCTATCTTGAAGACGAGGATTGGTGAGGGTGCACTCATAGATGGGCTCTACCATCTGCCTATGGAAAACCCAAGACGTGTTAATGCAATCAAAGAGGCTGGGAATGTCGGTCTTTGGCACAAACGGTTAGGTCATCCATCTTTTAAGGCAATGGAGTGTCTTTCGTCAATTAGGAATTTTAAGCATTATTTGGACAATAATAAATATTGTGATGTTTGTTTTCGGGCTAAACAAACTCGATCCGTTTTTCCGTTAAGTACTAGTAATGCAGTGCACTTGTTTGAACTTTTACATTGTGATGTTTGGGGTCCCTATGACTCGAATCAATCTTGTGGGTCGCGATATTTTCTTTCTCTTGTCGATGATTATTCCCGTAGTGTATGGGTATTTTTGTTCAAATCGAAAGATGAAGTTCCACGGCTGATGCGAGAATTTTTCGCTTTAATTATGCGGCAATTTAATTCTACTGTTAAACGAATAAGGAGTGATAATGGGACGGAGTTTAAACCTTTAATTCCTTACTTTCGTGAGCAAGGCATAATTTTCGAAACATCTATGGTCAAAACCCCTCAACAAAATGCTAGAGTCGAACGAAAGCATCGGCACTTACTTAATGTTGCTCGGGCCTTGCGTTTTCAGAGTTCGTTACCAACTACTTTTTGGGGCGAGTGTGTTTTAACAGCTGCCCACTTAATAAATAGAACACCGACTCGTATTTTACATGGAAAAACACCGTTTGAGAAACTTTTTGGTAAGCCAGCCAATCTTGATTTACTACGGGTTTTCGGGTGCTTAGCTTATGCAAAAAATGTACATCCTACTGATAAATTTGATAGTCGTAGTAGGAAGTGTGTTTTCCTCGGTTATCCGTTTGGTAAAAAGGGTTGGACTTTGTTTGATTTGGAGACGGGTACATATTTTCATTCCCGAGATGTGAGTTTCATTGAGCATGTTTTTCCTTATTCAAAAACAACAGAGGTTGGGTCGAATACTTTGAACGATATACTGCATGACACTGTTTTTGAGGACGCGGAAATGGTCGTCCCTGATGCCGACCCTTCTTCTGTTGGTCACGGGTCCAGCACAATTGACCGTGGGGGTGTCGAGGCTGGTTCTATTGATGCAGGGGCCGGTTCTACTGATGCAGGGGTTGTCATAGTCGGTTCCAATCAAAACAGTGGTGCTGTGTTGGATGCTTCGGATGACAGGGACGCTGCTGCACATAGTGACATGTCTGAACACGACAATGGTTCTGAAATCAACATTGATGGTGGCACGAATGCTTCGTCAGGCGATACTCTTGGGCGTGGAAAGCGTGAGAAAATTCCGAATAAAAATCACAAAGATTATGTGAAATGGGATTGCATTAACACGTCCTTGGATGAGTCACCCACCGTCGCCAATTCCGTCTCAGGTAGTATTTATCCTTTATCTCACTTTGTGAATTATGATAAATTTTCGCAACCACACCGTCATTTTCTTGCAGCAATTACTCGGGATATTGAGCCACGGTCTTTTAAAGAGGCCATAGGCGATGCTCGGTGGCGAAAGGCAATGTCCGAAGAAATAGCTGCCCTTGAATCCAATAAAACTTGGACAGTGAGTGATTTACCGTCCGGAAAAGTTGCTATTGGTTGTATGTGGGTGTTTAAAATTAAACACAAATCTGATGGTTCCATTGAACGTTTTAAGGCACGACTCGTGGTACTCGGTAATCATCAAGAAGCAGGTGTTGATTTTAAAGAGACATTTGCTCCGACTGTTAAAATGGTCACTGTTCGCACTTTTTTAGCCGTCGCCACTATTAAAAAGTGGGAATTACATCAAATGGATGTGCATAATGCCTTTCTTCACGGTGATCTGGTGGAGGAAGTATATATGCGCATGCCGCCTGGCTTTAGTAAAGGGTTCGAAGGTAAAGTTTGTCGACTTCGCAAGTCATTATACGGGCTTCGTCAAGCTCCACGATGTTGGTATGATAAACTTGCTACAGCTTTATCTTCTTATGGTTTTATTATGAGCGCTTCCGATAATTCTTTGTTTACTTTTCGCCAGCATAAAATTGAAATGCACATACTTATTTATGTGGACGATTTGGTAATTGCTGGAAATGATTCACATGTTATAGCTGCCTTTAAATCTTATTTAAGCAAGTGCTTTTATATGAAGGATTTAGGGAAGTTAAAGTATTTTTTGGGGCTTGAAGTTGCCCATAGTTCGAAGGGGCTATTTCTTTGTCAACGTAAGTACACCCTTGATTTATTATCCGAGATGGGTCTTCTCGGTTGTAAACCTGCTAGTGTTCCCATGGATGAAAAACACCAACTTGCTCTTGCTAAGGATGCCCCTCTCGAAGACGGTACACGGTATCGTAGATTGGTAGGTAAATTAATTTACCTTTGTCTTACTCGTCCTGATATTAGCTATTCGGTCCATATTTTGTCACAATTCATGCAAAAACCGACCGCTGGTCAATGGGACGCTGCTTTACGGGTTGTTCGTTATTTGAAAAATAATCCGGGTCAAGGGATTCTTTTTCGGCCCTCTTCGGATCTTCAGCTCGAAGCATACTGTGACGCGGCTTATGCTAGTTGTCCGATTACGCGCCGGTCCATTACTGCATATTTCGTTTGCTTAGGTGGTTCCCCTATATCTTGGAAAACGAAAAAACAAGCTACGGTTGCTTTATCTTCCACCGAAGCAGAGTATAGAGCCATGACCGCCGCTACATGTGAAATTTTGTGGTTGAAAGGGTTGCTTGAAGGAATAGGAATTCGTATTCATGAACCTGTTCGGTTACATTGCGATAATGAGAGTGCTATGCATATTGCCAACAATCCGGTCTATCATGAAAGAACCAAACATATCGAGATTGATTGTCACTTCATTCGTACTCATATTCATAATGGCGTTGTGTTACCATGCTATGTCAATACTCAAGCACAATTGGCTGATATACTAACTAAGGCTTTGGGCCGTCCGCAGTTCATGGTTTTGCTCGACAAGTTGGGCATTTCCGCCTCCCATGCTCCAACTTGAGGGGGGGTATTGGAGCAATATTCTCGGAATATTGTGATATTATTTGATTGACATATATTTAGCATATAGGAATATTGTTAGCACTAATTAGCTTTATTCTAGCCTGTATTTTAGGATAGCAATCAATTTGTGACCTAGAAATTATCTTCCTAAGTTGTATATATTGACAACTATTTTTATGAGAAAAGCAGAACAAATCTTACGTACAAACACTTCTACTTTGTCAAATATTTGTTTGTGGAATTCTATAACCTCCAATTCACATGCCTTTGATATTCTTTTACCGAAATCCACTTAGTGCGGAGAATACCATATTGCTCAAAAACTCGCTCTCAGAGACATTAGTTCAGTTCTACCCGCTAGCCGGGAGGATTGAAGGCAACCTATCAGTCAATTGCAACGATGAAGGGGTCGAGTACTACGAAGCTGATGTTTTGGCAAGCCTGGAGGCAGTTATAGCGAATCCAGATCCGGAGGAATTAATAAGGTTATTACCCAATGCACCTTTCGGGACTAACAAGAGTATAGTAACCGCTGTCCAAGTGAACCACTTCTCCTGTGGCAGTACGGCTATAAGCGTGTGTACTTCGTATAAGATTGCTGATGCAGCGACCTCTATCGGGTTCATCAACGCTTGGGCTCGTAAAGCTCAAAGTGTTTCTATATATGATCACACGGCACTGGTTAATTTTGATTCGACATCACTTTTTTCTGTGGTGGACCTGAACGAGATCTGTGACCCTAAAGGCCGTGTTTGTGAAGACAAGATTGTGACGAGGAGGTTATTATTTGACAAGAAGAAATTAGACGCACTAAAAAAGCAATGTGATGACGAGCGACTAGGGAGTTCCCCCACAAAAGTAGAGATGGTTACCGTCTTTTTAAGGAAGAAGTTCATTGAGATTGTGAGGGCTAAGACAGCACCTCCCAAGAAGTCATCCATCCCGGTGAAGTACTACAGAAACCCTTTCCGGTCCACATTTGATTGTACTAGAACTGAACCAGAAACGGAATACACCGAGGCAGTGTGCACGCTTAGGACGGCTGTGAAACGGATAGGCACAAGTAGTTTACGGAAGGTTAATACAAGAGACAATCTTCAGGGATTTAATACTTGCATCAGATTTTCGCTGTATGAGGTTAATTTTGGCTGGGGAAAACCGATATGGGTTTCTATGACAGCATTACCATTCAGAAACACGGTATTTTTGTTGAGTACGAAGTGCGGAAAAGGAATTGAAGCTTGGATGAATGTGCTCGAACATGATGTTGCCATGCTCGAACAAGATCACGAGTTTCATTCACTTGCAGTGCACAATATTCGAGCAAAACTTTAATGTAATATAGCAGGAAAGGAAATTGACATCAGAGTACCATAAGAGAAGGGAAATCAAGAAAGGAACACTTTTTGTTTTAAAACAGAAAGAATTACCTCTTTATCAGTTGAATCTATGTCAACATTGCAATATAGATTTAAGATATTTCTCTTCTTAATTCCACATTAAAATCTACTCCCTAATTATCAATTGATTTGTGTTGCTGATTTCATTGTATTTCTTTCTGCTTTATTTGTAGAAATCGTAATAAAAGGGCTCATAAGTTAGCCCAAAGAGCCATTAATATGAAAAATCACTCTTGCCTATTGTCAAAAAAGACAACAAAAAAAAATCTAATTATCAATCATCTATATTTTGAGGAGTTATAAGCTATGTTACTCTAAAATTTCACTTGGCTACCGTGTCGCGTGTCCGACGCCTACTTGTCCGACACCAACACGACACTTCGACACGCCACTTTAGACCAAAAAATTGAAAACTTCGCACAAAATAGCCATATTCGACACTCGACACCTGTCAGACACGACACCCGTCTTGAAGAGTTAGAGTAACACTGGTTGTAAGTACAAACGTGATTGCTATATTTACAAGCATATAAGGGATCAGTTTAACACGTAAATTACAATCCCCAAATCCGCAAATCACACAAACAAACAAATCGTTAAGCATACTATATATCTACAGCTAATTCACATTTAAAGAGGCAAAAGAAAAACTAATACTCTAGTAACAAGTTCCATACATTAGAGAGACATGCATGCATTTATATATAATCAAGTCCAAGTGCCTTCAAAGAGCGGTGCTGTCGGAACACAATCCGGCCCGAACATCTTCACCAAATCCGAGCATCGAGGGTTAGACTCGGTTTCTGGTCTAAGCTCTAAGCCCAATTCCTCCTCTATATCATCAGAAGCCGATATAAGTAGAAATTCACACCCTTCATAATTCAGAAAATCGGCTGGATCATCCGGCCCAAACCGCTTGGATCATCCGGCCCAAACCGCTTATTTCCAAATCGACCCTGAAGGTGGGCTGGAAAGACGGCTTTCCGCTTACTCTGCACGCCTCTGAAATCAGATCTGGACCCACCTTGCTCCGGATTCTTAACTTGTATTATGAAGGAACCCTCCCGCTCAATGTTGAGCTCGTCCTGAGGCTCGTTTTTCGTGTCTTTGGGTGGTAGTTCTAGCTTGTACACTAGATGAGTGTGCATTTTGTTTTCCGAGTATTTGTGCCTCAGGATGCGGTATACACCTTCCCCTAGTGCTCGCGCCTTAGGGTTTTTTCGATGTCCCCTCGTCTTTGTATCATATTCTTCTGTATTACGCAGCACATTGTGTTACGTAAACGACCACCGGAAATTATAAAAGTTAATTGGAAAAATTACAGTAGTTTTACCATGCCATCGTATTGTAAATTACTAAATTTTCTCGTGTGCCCAGTATTCGCTACTAGAAGTTTGACCCAAAACAGTTTCTGATTTCTTGATTTTAGGTAGTTTCTGTCATTATCATACAGTCAGGGACTCAGGGTGGCCGCAAAAAAAATGTTACTGACATTTCACTGCGTAAGCCACACTGAAGAGTGGCTTAAGCAAGTACGCAAAAACACGTACAACCATCCCATAAATCCTATAAACAAACGAGTAATACATAACAACATACGGGTTTCGTATGACTTTACTTGTATATACACCTAGCATCATTTCATAAAGCTACACAAGATTCAAGTGTACATACCTTCTTGAAGAGCATCTTTCAGGTCGTTGATCTTTGTAGTAACCATCTCTACGAAACCAAAAAAAGGCAGACTCTTTTTACTAGGATCAGGGAGAGCCTTCTTTCCCATGACAATTAATCTAAGCAAAGGTTCCTTTTCTATATTCACTTCCTGCAATCATTTGCAAAAATTCCAATCAGGTCAATTACACTCAAACCACCATTCAATTTTAGAGCATCATACAAATGCCCTTAGTCTTGTTTAAATGTTACTCGATTTCAATGATTGTGTAAACTAGTGTTGCGATTGGTTTCAGCACCTTTAGTCCATGTCCTCCTTCGGGGTGCGCTTTAAGGCGCTTATCTTCGTCGTCATCACGACTATGGCTCGAACCAGGGCTAGAAACTCCAGACTTGGCTCCTTCCTTGCCGGAGTCTGGGGACTGCTTCTGCTCTACTGCTTTTTCACCCGATTCTGGGCGTAGAATGATGTATAGCCGTTGGACGTCATCTGCACTATGAGCTTCTTCTCTGTTTACTTTCGGGCGGTAAAAGAAAAATATCTCCCCTCTTTCCTGGTTGTTAACAAATTTCTTTCGTAAAATTGAACAAAAAGAAAACAACAAATGCCATTTAATCACATGAGAATTGGTCACATTTTTCGTTAAAATGGCTACATTTAGCCCATCTTTAGCTGAAGACGGACCTCCGTCTTCAATGAGAATTTGCCTTTAATCAACTAGTAAATGCTAATAATAAATGTATAAATAGCTCTCATTTTTCTAACTCTATGTAAATCTTAAACATGAAACAATAAAAACACTTATGTTCAAGTGTTCACTCACTTCAATGTTGTTCCGTTTCAATCCAAATATTGCTAGTTAGTCTTAAGTAACTTCAATGTGTTTCCAAGAAATCAATAAATGTGATTAAATAAGCAAAATGTAACAAGTAAAATCTTAACCTATAAAATGTTGAGACTTGTGACCATCAATACTCATCCAAACAACTTCATTTCTTAATCCAATAAAACAAATCCAACAAAAGAAAAAAAAATATTAGAAATCTAACAATACAAAAAAAGATGGATAGCTCTATGATGAAGCTTGTAGGAGTAATTGCCATTATGTCATTTTCTTATGCAATTATCGGGTCCGATGCTAGTAACTCTTTTGAGCATCCTAAACCTAAAGACCCATGGTTCAATTTGCCACTACCACCACAACCACGACCTGGGTTTTACAAGTTTATAGGCAATTGCATCGATAAAACAACCCGAGAGTGTGGACTAAAGATGTATGATGCCATCTTCAATTACAAAGACATCATTGATAGGTCTTGTTGCGAGAAAATCGTAAAGGCGTCATACCTTTGCAATCGTTCTTTGCAATACGTTCTAGGACAATTCGACAAGTTCAAGTATGATGCCGCTTTTATTTCCGATAGAAGCAACATTGTGTACAAGAATTGTGAGAAATCGCTCAAAGAAGATATTATTGCATAAGGTTTTATTAGTAGATTATACCAATAAATGTATTTTGATTTTGGATCGTGTCTCTAAACTAGAAATCTTATTAGTTTTAAGTTTTATCATTACTGAATTCTCGAGTACTTGGTGGGTCACATTCCTCTTATAATTCTAAAGATGTAATGCAACTAATTATCATCTATCAAAATCCAATACCCTCAATCAATATCTTCTTAAGGTTTCAAAAGGTTTTCTATTTCTATCTACGGAAAATTCACGTGGTACCCTTGAGGTTTGATATTTTGCACGATATGCCCAATTTTTACATCCGAAAATGTTTAAGAGGCCATAACTCGTGCTTACAAGCTCAGAATGTGACGATTTTTTTTTTTCAAATCGAACATCTTTTCGAGAACTACGAATTGAAAAAAAAAAATTGTCGAGTTTGGAACTACGAGTTTGAAACTTTGACATACAAAAACTCCTAGCCACGATTTCCGAATACGAAATTTTTTTTTTAAATCGTAATTCTCGGAAAGGTGATCATTTGAAAAAAAAATAATCATTTTCTGAGTTCGTAAACACGAGTTATGGCCTCTTAAACTTTTTCGGATAAAAAAATTGGGCATATCGTGCAAATTGTCAAACCTCAAGGGTACCACGTGAATTTTCCGTTCTATTTATGGTAAAAGTAACTAAATGTGGTGCAACCAAGCTAAGTGACCAACCAATCAAAATCGAATACAGACGGTAAGATTACGAACTTCTCCAGGCCGTAAGATTATGCACTTCATGCCTTAAGTAACTTTACGTGTTGTTAGGATGCCTTACCAAATTATTTGAATTAATCTCTTGGTTTTTCCACGTGCTCCCGGAAAATATTACTCCCTACGCCCCAGTCATTGTTTTTATTTTTGATTTTGAAACAAAGACTAAAGAGAAGGGAGGGAACCATACGTGGGTAATGGTTTGAATGACAAATGGACAATAGTTATTGGATGATCAAATTATTCATCAAAAGTCTTCCCAAAGCAAATGACTGAGACGCCACATTGCTACGGAAAGTCCATCACAAAATGTTGTTTTGCAACCAAAGTAAATGACATACGATGTTTGTCGCAACTCCGTCGCAAATTGTCATTTTGCAACGGAATGTACCTTTTGTGACCAAAGTAAATGATGGACGATGTTCGTCTCAAGTCCGTCACAAATTGTCATTTTGCAACCGAATGTACCTTTTTTCTACTAAATCTTCTGTCACTAAGCGACTTTATTTTTGCAGTGGAGTATAATTTTGTCGCTAAAGAAATTTTTTGTTATTTTTTTTCTGAAAAACAGAGTGAAACAATAACTTCTACTTCATAGCTAGGAATCGAGTTACCTTCATATCGGTATGTTTTAAAACCACGGAATTATCCTTTTACTTGTTCCAATCAAACAAAATACATACAGGAGGAAACATCTCTCACTAATAGTCTCATATTTTTCGCGCCCTTTTCTTATTGATCATATTTTTCGCGCCCTTTTCTTATCCTAATGTAACTCTTCAAACAAAATATAGGAATGGGAAGTGCACATTCCGTGAAATCAAACTTCCTGAAATACGTATGTTTAGAAGTAAGAATTTAACAATATTTTCCATAAATAACAAAATATTAACGGTATTATTTTCTCTGTCTCGGTCAATTGTTTGTCTATTCCATTTTCAGGTATCTTATTCATTTGTTTACACTAGTTTTAAACTCGTGCAAATTGCACGGGTTTGAAATTTCGATTATATTATTATCAAATAAGTTTTAAAAATAACGATGATTTGTATTGACCCGTGCAAATAGGACAAATCCATTACTTTTCACTATATATTCGACTTTTGTCTTATTTATATTACTTAACCGATCTTAAACTTAAGACGAATATTATCGTCTCAAGTAAGAATCTATGCTCATTTACATCTTAAAAGGTTTAATTGGCTCATAAGTCCATATCCTCCCTCATTTATATATTTGACCCGCCCTATATAAATTAGGATCGTCCATTATGAACCCTACTTATAAGTTATCACTCATTGTACACTTAACCTCACACTTTTGCCGCCTGCTAAATCAAAATCAAAAACCCAATTCTTTGCTCATTCATTCTTAATCATCCAACTCATTTCACTTCGATCTCATAATTTTCATATAAACACCCACAATCAATATCTATGCTATCTAATCTAATTTTATAAATTTCTCATTCATCTTGAAATGAAGTTCTTTCGAATTATTTTTGTCGGTTTGCTCTTTAAAATTGTACTACTTAATCTTTCATAACTATAATAAATATCCCTAATTTTTATTTCGAGAAAATATCCTCATCTTTAATTAAATTATATTTTTCAAGAATTTTTTTACTTTTTTTGGGTTTTTGCATTTTTTCCATTTTTTTTACAGTAGTAAAAAGTAATTTTTCAATGCAATCGAATTATCAATCCGTTGTACCTAAAATTTTGATGATTTCCTTTAATTATGTTCCAGAAATTTAGAATTTGTGTAATTAATTATGTAGATCTAGAAAATAAGAAATTTATTCATTATTTTGACCATAAACGATTGGTAGATTTTTTTATTCTTATAAATTATTTTCACCATAATAATTATTACTCTATAGTTTTAGATAAATAATTTGTTTTCACTTTTTTTTTTTTTTTTATCTTTTCGGGTATAATAGCGAAAATTCTTTATATTAGGTCTCAAAAATTCCATCGTTGTAATTATACTTCTTATTTCTGAGTTTCTCATTACTTCTTTGATTATTTGATTACGGTTATATAATTTATTTACGCTATATTTTTATGTTTTTGAATATATAATCATACGAAGATAGTACAGTATTGCTCAGTGACATATCAAGCCTCATTTGTAAACATAAACTATGGTCCAATTAAATTATGTACATTAAAGTGGTTTATGAGTGGTAGTGTAAATTGGAAACAGTTAATTCCCACCAAAGAAGTGGGCCCTAAAAATTCCTAAATTTAAGGATTGTATGACAAGTAAGGCTAGTGGTTGTTGCTTTAATAAGAAGAGATTTCTATATTAGAAATGTTTTAAATGATAACTTAATCTTCCAAATTTATTATTATCCAATTATCATCTAATAATTTTTCTTGGGTCATGCTCATTCATGGACATGATTTACTCAATTATGGACAAAAATGACCATTTTACCCCTCTTATTTCAAGACTATACTTTTCAATTTATAACCTTAATCTAATTTTTTTTCTCTTTAATTTAGTCCAACCATCCACCACCGCCGCAACCCCTGACCCACCGCCACGAACCCACTGATTCGCTGGCCTGACTCGCCAGAAACGACCCGCCCCTGCCCCTCTGTACCACCACGCTCGCCTCCCTGCACGTAACCCTAAACCCCCTCTCGCGCCTGACCGCACCACCAGCCTCACCAAACACCACATGTCGCACCATCAGACATGCCTGACCGCTCCACCAGACAAGTGATAACACAATATTTTACTCGATTTTACCCTACATTTTATCTCTTATTTAGTCTAATTAGTGACTCGACTTTTCTATTATTCGTTCATATCGTAATAAAATGGAATAGTAGTAGTTTTATATTAATTTGTGTCAATATATATTATTTTCCAAAATTTGGTACTGCTTTGGTTATTTCGTTTTATAGGTACCGAATTGAGTAGAGTCCGAGTGATGAGACGGGTTGAGAAGGAGTCACATGGATGAAATTGACAAGAGTGGCCCAAATTCATGTTAAACCAACATTTTGAACTCATGGGCATGTCTCCCTTTGTCTTGCTGCAACTCCAAATTCCCTTTCATCATTTTTCATTAACAATGTCAAAGTCCCATTAAATCCCCATTGTCAATCCAATTCACCAAAAATTCAACATCAAATTAACCCCATATTCACATAATGCCCACCTTCGACACTATTCAAATCACATCCATCTCCTTCGTTTAAAACCCGAAAACCCGACATCGGAGCTCCTCAAAGGAACCTCCATGGCTGCCCGCATCTCAACGACGACCCACAACTCCGCCTCACCTCTGACCTGTCGCCAGCAGCGCAACAACCACGGTCTAACCAAGGACGCACTGACCCGAAGCTTACTCCACTTCGTCCCAAACTCAGGCCACCACTGAGCTCAAATACTTGCTCATTCAAACTCGTATAAACCGAAGTGAAGGCAAAAATGAACAAGGAAGGGAGTGCAGTCGAGTTCAAAGTAGACCCACCTCGAAAATCAAACAATGGGACTCGAACACCGAGCCCCGTGTGAAACAAGATGGGCCGTGCGAAACCGAAACAGGGAGGTGGTGACCGTGCGCAATCAGCCGTGCGGTACACAACGAGCCGTGCGATTCTTGAATCTTGATAACTGGCATAAAGGACAAATATGGTCATTGCTTGACCATTGTTTTTGGTCACGTGTGATGTTTGCTGGAGGTGGATGCCTTTTTGCCTTTTGTATTGGTTTTGTTTATTTGGTCTCACTATATAACAAAAAAACCCATATTTACATTTTGGCCATTACTAACTCTTCCCATATAAAAGAGTTGTAAACCCCAAAATTGGAGAGGCGGATATTTTCAGATTTGTTCTAGTATTAGGGTGGTCTCTCTCTCAAAACTCTCCATTAATTTAGTTTAGGAGTAGATTAATTCATTCCAAGATTCAATCTTTTGGGCTTGGAAGACTAACTCTACCATATTTATATCATTCTAATTCAAAGTTTGGTATTTAATTTCGTATCTCTCTTTGTTATTGTTAATTTTCATTTATTGTTGTTTGTTCTTCTAGTTTAGTAATAGATTAGTTTAAAGTTTAAATCTTTATACATTTTCATGTTTACTCTTATGTTTAGAATAATTATTATTGTGATTTATGTTAGACTAGTTATGCTTAGTGAGTAGTTGTCTCGCTAGAGTTCGATTAATCCGTAACATACCAAGTTTATTTGATTGAATCCCATAATTAATGAGTTGTTGGGTAGTTAATTGGGTTAATTAAAGGATTTGACTTGTTTATGCTTATTTGGGATTGTTGTTGACTCTTCACCCTTGACCATCAACGGGAGTTGATTAGGTTGGGAGCCGATTCACCTAATTTAAACTAGTTGTCGACTTAGGTTGAACCCGGGAGGGAGAACCTAAGAAGGGTGCCTTTAATTGTCGGTTTGAACTTTACCTTTGGGAAAAGGATTGGGATGACCGGGAAGATAACGGGTTTGTTTTGACCTTAGCCTTTGTCGGGGTACATGAGAATGGGCCCATTTTAGTGGACCTTGGCCTAGGATAGGGGATTCCGAGTCACGAACCCGGGAGGGAGGTGATCGGGATAACTACCGTCCTAACGCGAACCCGGGAGGGAGGTGTTAGGCGACTTAGAGGCGTTTTCCCCTAAACAACAACCTAACGACTTGTTGACGGGATTCATGGGAATAAATAAGGCGTGTTAGTGGAGAAAATCGGACCCTAGACCTTTCTTTATAATTTAATCCGCAATTTCTATTACTTGTTTAATTAGTTAGTAAACTTAGCTAGTCTTTAGTTTAATTGCTTAGCTTGATTTCTACCACTTCATGATTTGCGTAGCTAGCTTATAATTTGAGACGAACTTGTATTCGACCTTAACCTCTCTGTGGATCGACCTCGACTACCGCTACTACATTAGTAGTTGAGTTTATTAAATTTGTTTTGGCCGGGGGAAGGCGACTAAAAACCCCGCGTCAACAAGCCTGACAACACCACCAGGCAACAGTAAAGCTTGGTCGAACCTCCATGGATCCGCAAGTTCATGAGCTAATTTGGTTCAAAGATCCCCACAATTAACCACATTAATATTACCATTGGGAAAACTAATAAAATAAACTGTTTTCATAAAGCATATTAGTAGATTCATGCTCAAAGCAAATTTTTGGATACAGTAGAAGTAGAAGTAATTATACTGGGAACTTCAACCATTATCTCCTCTCAAAGATGATAAAATTGAATAAAAAAAGCCTATAAAAACACAAAATTTAATGCCAAACTTGTTTCTGGTTGGCAAAACGCAAGAACTTCCAAGTTTTTTTGGATTCAGTAGAATAATGACTTCTACTGTAGTCGGTTTCTACAATAGAATAATGATTTTCTTTCATTCTAATTTGTTGCAGTTTGATTGATCGACATGAGAATTAGGGTGCATAATTGATTAATCGTGAGAGATTTGATTCATTTGAGAGGAAGAAATTATAGAGTGTTTTTTTTTTTTTTGTTTTTTGGGGAAGGGTAGGGAATGGAAAATAAATGGCAAAATGTTCATGAATGAGTAATTTGCGTCCATGAATGAGCAATTACGTTTTTCTTTGGTCTCTATTAAGAGTCGTTCAATTGCGAGAGTGATCGTAGGCATAGAGGGGCAAAACGGCTCTTACTAATTCTCAACTCTCTACATGCCTCATTTTTATTTGTGCCAAAAAAAAAAGTAAATAAATAACCTCAGGTAGGATAAATGGACTTCTCATTGGCGGTTGTATGGGTGAACTTGAATTGGAGGTTGTCATGGTGACATGAAACTATATACACCCAAAATATCTAAGACATTTATTTTATCATCAACCGAAAATGTCGGAGCTTTAAATACTACTCTATCCGCTCCATATTTTTTTTTTGACAAAGGTAAACTTTTGTATTAATTAAAAGGAAAAGAGACATTACAAACCTATGAAGTAACTAATATAAAAAACTTATCTTGTAGAAAGACTAATTGACCAGGCTTGATGCTGGCGAAGAAGTCTTCGAGATTCAGTCAGGATGTGAAACTGACTGATGGGGACTGGCTTATAGCTACCCAGAACTGAGAATAGCTTTCTTGAGGAGATGACAAAAGTCAGTGGCTTCTGTGCATCATAAGCTAACTGTATCATAACACGATGGAGGCTTTTTGAGGACGCTTCGAATAAGTTTGATGCTCGAATAATGTGATTGAAGGGGGTAGAATTTGATGGGGAGGGTAAAACAACAAAAGCAAATTTGTTTGGTGAATTCAACCTTGTTACCTTAATGTGGTGAAATATTCGGTCTCTTGAGACAGAACTAGTAGAAGTGGTACTGGCTGAAAATACTGGTAAACACGAGAAAGAGTTTCTGGTTTTAAATGTCGCTGATAAGTGCATAAGTTCCAAATTTCGCGTTGTCTCAAGGATGCCTGTGGGATTTATAGGCTTTAGCTTGAAAATCTTTGCATTCCTATTTTTCCAAATGGCTTGAAGCACACAGCAGAAAGACGGAAGGGAATTAACTTCCGAGTTAGAAGTCCGATGAAGATATCTGAGCATATCAGCTAGCCAAGTGTGTAGCCCAATTGTTGGATTAGCCATTGAAATAATACCCAGAGAAGATGATAGCCACACATGTTGGGTGACAGAACAAGATCTAAAAAGATGGTCCAGAGTTTCAGATGATGAATTACAAAGAACACAACTCGAATCAATTGGCAATCCTCTAGCAACTAGGGTGGTCGAAAGGGGAAGAGAGTTTGTTACCAAGCGCCAGATGAAAATTCCAAATTTTCGGGGGACGTACTTGCTCCAGATGATATTCCAAGGAAAAGAGGGAAATTGGATGAAGGGTTTTAGCTCGGTGTTTTGCTGAAGCAAGTAGGAGTAACCCGATCGAACTGAATAAGATCCATCTTCTGTATATTTCCAGTAAAGAAAATCATCCATACAAGGCTGAGGCGATCCGCTCCATATAAATCACTAGTTTTAAACCAAAAAAGCTACAGTTACACTCAGTGTATAGAATCTTCTATACACCACGAGTAGTATTGTGGCATGTGGCAATTGTGGAAATATGAGATAAAATCATTAACTTTTGTTTTGTTATATTTTTGGAGCCAAAATTTAAAGCTCAAATTTGAAATTTGAAATTTTCAAAAATTATTACATGTATTAGTTTTTCAAATTTGGTAAATATTTTTATCTATTTCTTTTTTTTTCTTTATCTCTAACATTGCTATAACATCGTTTATATGGTTTACTTAATAGGTATTTTTATCAATTGATGCAATATTATTGTAAATTGATTGAAATTATTACATACTAATATTTATATGAATGGTAAGATATAATATTTTATATTAAATATTATTATTAACGGCAATCTATATGATGGCAAGATATAATTATTTTATATTAAATATTATTATTAATTAAAATGTCAAAATAATCAAAGCTCTTAAAATTTCCATCCCATATTTCTCATCTTTCCCTTAAATAATCAATTTTTTCCCTCCAAACCTTTTCATAATTCCCTCCCCAACTAGTAATAGATTCCTCCACATGTCAAATTTTGATTGGTGGTGTATAGAAGATTCTATACACCGAGTGTAACCGTAGCATTTTCCGTTTTAAACCGAGCAAAAAATGCACGGGTTGCAATAACACGTGTTTTCATTGGATAATAGAGGATATAAATAGAGGTTATTAAGTGTTTAAATTCGTGACAATATAAATAATCACAGTACAACTAATTCGACGTATGTATAACTTAAGTCACTAATTGCTACAGATTTTTTATGAGTAACTCACGGCGATTTCTTAGGAGTAAACGATACTTCGCGTACATATAATTAAGTTACTTGATGCAATTGTATACCTTAAAAATATATTGTAAGCAGTTGAATTTGTATTTTTAAAGGTTAAATTGAATGAGTAAAATCACAATAAAAATAAAAATAGAAAATTCCCACGGTACCCCCGAACTTTAATAGTTTGCCCAAAGTACCCAAATTTCGAGTCGAGAAACTGTAAATGGTCATAACTCAGGTTTACAAACTCGGAAAATGACTATTTTTTTTTCAAATCTTTGATCTTTCCGAGAGCTACGATTTGAAAATAAAAATTTATCGTATGTCAAAGTTTTTTTCACCGAACAAACTTTGAGTGACCATATCTCTTGGTCACGAGTTCCGAACTCGCTAATTTTTTTTTTCAAATTGTAGTACTCAGAAAGATGAACGATTTGAAAAAAAATTGTCATTTTCCGATTTTTTAAACACGAGTTATCTCCACTTATAGTTTTTCGGAACAAAAATTTGGGTATTTCGAGCAACATATCATAGTTTGGGGGTACCGTGGGAATTTTCCGAAATAAAATTATAATGAAATTGTGTACGGGGACCACATTTAGAAAAGTGCTTTTTTCTCTCCTTATATCAAGGAGCCAATAGAATTGCTCTAAATGTTTTGGCTTTTACATAATGAAGATTTTAGATTATTTCACAAAAGAAGAAGAACGTATTGGAAAATGCTGTATTATTAGTGACGTGTTACGAACTACTCCGTTCCGGTTATTTTTTCGCCTTTCTTATTTCTTTGTGAGCCGTATTTTAATCAAATGCAAACAAATGATCGAGAGTAGGGACAGAGGGAGTATAAATATTTCTTCAAAATAGAATAAAATTTTTTTCACCAATAAAATAACTTAAGTTACCTCTTTTTTCTAATTTTTAGTGCTTTGATAAATGAAAATAACATGTAATCCATGGAGGGAGTACTTCCTCCATCGTTCTATTTTCTTCCCAATTGCTTTTCTATAGTCTCGAACGATTGTATTTTCCAACATGTAGGTCTTTTTTTTTTTGTCGAAAATTAAACTTTGTGAAAGATGGTTTGATAATAAATATATACGAGTACTCCTCCGTCCCAGTTAATAATTTACATTTGACTTATTTTTCCCTCACAAAATAAAGCAAGTATAAACAATTCACTGCGACAGATAAAGTAATTCATGTTTAAGTCTTATGCATTAATAGTTTTTATTCTTTAATATATTTAAAGTCAAAGTTTAGTAGTTTTGACGTCCAAAAAAACATATGGTAGAGAAAATAGAAAGTTTGAGAACAATAGCAATGGAAGAACTCTCATGCCCCCATCATATTTCTCCATTCCCTATTTAATTCACAATAGATGACCCTTTTTTTTGTCTTGGAAATGGACAGTCTAAAGACACTCACAACTTTCTACCTCATACTCTCATAGACATGGCCTATCACATTTCCATATGTTATGTTTGTCACCTAAAAAAAATTGTTATTTTAGAACTTGATTCTTAAAATTAATAAGAAACTTTATGGTTTAATAGATGAAACTTTAAAACAAAGTTCTCTAATGTTCTTGGTTTCAATAATAAGAACTAGTACGAAATAAATCCTTAATATTTGTATTAATTGCATTGATTAATGTGTAATTTAATTCTCAATTCCTAAGTTGATACCATATTTAGAAGGTATTAAATGCTTAAATACAAGGTAAGGGTTATATTTAACACTAGCTTAGGACCCGTGCAACTTTGCACGGGAATATATAGATAATGTGAGTAAAATAAGTTACAAACTCTTATAATAAAACATTATATTAATCTAAATGTGCAACTTATAGGGTGTTTCCCTCTATAATGCTTGGTAGATCTGAGAAACAGGTCGTGTCGTGTCACATATAAACGGATTATCTGTTTTTCAACCCTAACCCAACCCATTTACTTAAACATGTTATACACCTCAACCTTAACCCAACTCAATTAACTTTCTTATAAGTCAACCCAATCTATTTAACCCATTTATTTTAAACAGGTCAATTTTATCTTACTCAACCCATGTAATTCATTTAACCTGATAGACCTCTTTAACTCAAAATGACCTGATTAACCCAAATGACATATTCCTTTTCATATCTAGTCAACTTAACGAAAGTGTGAAAAGCAAAATTAATACTTTCCTCTTTTAAATGTTATACGGTAATTTAGTGTAATGGTAGGATTTCAACATCTCGTTTAACTCTATATATGATGTAAGGTCATTTGGGTTAAATAGGTTAACTAGTCAACCCATTTAGATTAAATGAGTTATTTAGGTCGAGTTCGTGTCAAAAGACCCCAACCCTAACCTGGCCCATTTAACTTTCATGCTGTCTTCGTGTCGACCTAATTACTAAAATGGGTCCAATGTCTCAACCCGAAACGCCCGCGAAATTCGTGTCGGATTTGTGTCGGGTTCATGTCGTATTATCGGGCCGGATCACTATTTAATTTGCCAGCTCTAAATTGAATGATTTGTTCATTTGCCAACTCTTATTGTGCATTTAAATTGATTGCAAATGGTTACAACTTCATAAAAATTGAATGATTTGTTCAAGAGTATTAGCTTTAGGAGTAGTGATGCGTAGAAAACTAACCTTGAAAAACACTCTGTATGTGATTGTTAATTTATTTGACAAATAAATAACAGATTGCGAATAACCTTTCATAAAACACAATTTGGTGTATAATTCGCCATAAGATGAGGAGAGATTTAGAACTATGATGTATAGATCACGACTTGCATAGTTAAATTGGTATTTTCTGCATAATGAGCTTATCAATGGTCTTATTAATCCATTTTACTTACTTGTTTGCCTAATTTGAGGACCGGTGAAGGTATAATTGCCTAATTTAAAGCAAGATCTTATTGCAATTATTTCTACTAATTCTATGTATAATGCTTAAGACGTAAGCTTTTGTATAATGCTTAATGAGTGCAATTATATATGGCAATTGTATGATTGACTAACTGAGTCTTAGTTATTTAAGGTAAATATAATCTAAACCATTTAATACTTAATAGTATGTGGAAGTTGAGCGGGAAAATGATTTTCAAGGATGAACCTCCATAGAACATGTGGCATAGTTGTTCTTCTTTTATAGTTTTAATATAGATATAGATTAAACTAAGAACTATTATGGCTAATGCTCTAACGGAGTATTAATTACTCTGTATGTATTATATTAAAGATAACATTATTTCTTGTTTGAGGCCTCACACGATTAACTGATCCCATTATATAAAGAAACAACTTATTTATCAGCCCTACAGATAGAATTTTTTTTTATAAAAATGGACAGCCTCACGTTCGAGAATCTAGAATTTGTGTAAAGATAAATAAATGATTAAGACAAATGAAAAATGAGATGATAGAGTATTAATAAGAAAAAGTTGTTATAAGAATACTAAAAGGCACACAAATGATTGAAACGGAGAATATTTGATATAAAACGGTAATATTCATATCTATGAAAATGAAAGATTAAGAAAAACCTGAATTTCAACTTGAGGGTAATTTCTAGTCTTTAGTTCTTGACCCTGTCCCATTAATTTTTCTTGCTGCGAGTTAGAAGTTCGAACTACACTTTAGAATTTATCCGAGAGAATAATGTTATTATGTGAGACAGTAAAGGACACTAGTCGCTATAGTACGTTTTCATTGACACGTTTTTAACCAGATACGGTGTACGTGTCACTTTTCGTCAACCGAATGTTAATGAGGTTTTTACGAGAAAATGTCGAGTCCTTCAGAGGCGGTTCTAGGATTTCATGTACGGGGTGCGTAAAATTTTGTAACAATTAAATTATCGTGTTATATGAAAAAAAAAATGGTGTAGTTGGATAAAATGTATGGACTATATTGTGATATAACATTATATAAAAATTGTTCTATACAAAAATTGATCCCATAACCTGTAAGTGAAAAATAGTATTAAGTTATTAACAACAACTAGACCCTAAGAATTAATGTGTTTTTTTACTAAACAAAATTGTACTCCCTCCTATTCGTGTTATTCTTCTCTATTTTCTTTTTGGGTTATTCATGTTTTCTTCCCTATTTCCTTTTTTGGATGTGGGGTTGTGTGTTTTGTGTGGTCCAAATTCATTTGTTTGTGGGGTAGTGTATTTTGTGTGGTCAAAATTCATTTTCTTAATCTAAGAGCCCAAATGAAAGGGGAAGAATAGATTGAATAGGAGGGAGTAATTATTTTGGGAAAAGGTTGGGGTGTAGGTGCAGATGCACCCACTGCACGTCTGCACCCCCATCTGAAACACCACTGGAGTCCTTTCACAGCAAAATCAGTTAGACATAGCAAACGGACCGGGTTGCGCCGGGTTCGTGTTATAAGCATTTATGTAGTTAATCATGTAATAAAACAATGTTGTATAACAAATACTCGTATAAGCATACATTATTTTAAAATTATGAAAATTGAGATAGTTTATCCCATTTTTTTATTAGTTTCATTTGCTTAAACAAATATTTTAAATAAATTTATCTATTTACGGGTTAGCTAGGTTAGGAGTCGGGCGAGTCTTCACCCGTAATGTGTGGGTTATTATCAGTTGGGGTCGATTTCACGTTTGGGTTATATATCAAACAATTTTTTCGCGAAAATTTTGGACAACTTACAGTTTATTTTACAGGTCGTGAGCAAACTAAATCCGTTTCAATTTGCAACATGTTCGGTTTCTATCGAACCTGGTTCGGTCGGTTTCGTGTCTCCCAAAGTTGCCAACACCTATCTTAACTAATATCATTATCTTTGTATTTCACGAAAGTGGTAATTAGCCCCCATAATGTTGGTCAATTGTGAGATTAACCCCCATATATTACAAATGTAGCAATTAGGCCCCATAACTTTGATAAAAAGTAAAATTGATCTGAGCCCAATTTTTTTATTTTTGATTTTAACCAAAATTGCACCAAAAATCCTAATTCTATTCATTTATATAATTTATAACCAAACAACACTTACTATAAATTTAAATATTTGTATATGCAATTTATTACACATTTTGGAGAAAAATAATATTTGAATGAATTACACAAAATAGAAAATTTTTAAACGTAATTCTTATGTATGTAAGTTATAATGAAATTATTCAAAAGAATATTAAATATTATATAAAAATTATGTTAAAAAATTAAATAAATAATTATAATTATTTAGTGTACAATGAGGTTGCTCTATTTTTTTTTAGTGAAAAGAGAAATTGAGTTGAATTTCACTTTTTGTCAAAGTTATGTGGTCTAATTACTACATTTATAATTTATGGTGCTTAATCTCATAATTGATCAAAGTTTAGGGGGTTAATCACCACTTGATAAAGATCTAGTATGTCGACTTGCAAACATATTAACTGGGTCGAGTTCGTGCTGGGTCAATTTTGGATTTTCTGGTTTTGGGTTGGGTCTTGTTACTTCGGGTTTTGATCATTTTCGGGTCAACTATTATCAAGTTATTCATAAATAATAATCCGTTTGAAACAATAAACATTCATGTAGGGTTATAGTGGATCAAGTCAATTCGGATTTCAGATCAAGCCCAGGTCTTGAGTCTGGGTGTCAAGTCGAGTTACTCGGATCAGGTATTTGGAGCCGAAAATTTTGCCGGGTCTAATATTATTATGTACCTAGTAAAAGGTAATAAGGTCGAAAAAAGATGCATCATTAATTTTAATTAATTACAAAACCAAATTAAAGTTAAGGTGTTGGTCAAACATATGACTTGTGTCTAGCTAGTGTGCGCAAGGCGCTCGTGGTGCACGAATCACATTATGTGTCCGCAATTCAGATCATACGTACACCTTCTTCTATGTTATAAACTTATCATCACCAAAATCTCTTTATTATTTTGCCTTGCCAACCTCGAGTGCCTCGTGGGTTTCAATTTTTGTTTTTACTCCATTCACTTAATTTACAATGTCTCTTGTCTTAATACACTAGTTGCGCTATTTTATTTTTTCAGAAATTTTCATTTAAGACGGATCAACCCGTCTTAGATTTAAGACGAGTTAAGCCCCCTCACAAAGGGCAAGTGAGGGTGCAAATGTGGGGCTCCATTTGCCTTCACTTGCACCCCAACTTACCTACAAGGAAAAATTTACATTGATTGGTTCTACATTTTCCATGCATATTACTTCCAATTTTTTTTTTAAAGAATTTTTTCATAGATACCATGAAAAATTATGAGGTACTTATTAAAGCATGAGTAATTACAAGGTGTAATATAACAAGTTTATAATTAAACTTATTACCTATAAAGTAGAATTCTCCTAATATGGA
>JAIUZE010010249.1:0-64702 GCA_022085475.1 Heliosperma pusillum
CCCGAGTCTTGGAATAACATGATGGTTTCGGATTGATTTTCCACATGATCTTATTATTATTTATCGGATTGCCTATCTATTCTTATCGTAACTCACATGGATATATATATATATGCATGCTTTACTTTTGTATTTCCTTATATGTACTTTTGATGTGATATGGCTGGGAGAACCCGGAGTTACTCCCCACTGATTGTGGCGTTCATGTTTTTCATGAATGAACAGGTTGCTTGCATGGATGACTTTTTGGATATGATATTTTGGGGTTCGGGTGTGAGCTAGCGGGCGTTGTCCCTTGAAGATTAACCTCTAGACGATTTTAGCTTATTTGCTAAACACTTGTTCTTTGTTAACATTTTGAGAGACTCCGTCTCTTTATTATATTCCGCACTTAGTTTGTAATATTTTGACACTCCTCGTTTTATCTATCTTGCATGTTTAAAAGGTTTTTAAAATCTCATATTTCCGCTATATAATTCACATGCTTGTTTGTTTTATATTTCCGCATTCGCGAGGGTTGTCACACGTCTTGTCATGCTATGTGCAGATGCTAGTGCATTTCACTTACCGTGAGAGTGTGGTTGCCTTTCATGATGATTGGTTGGATGTGAAATGGATGTCTAAATGCCTTATGCTTTCTTGTGAGTTGTGTCCCCAACCTCTTCGACTATATGGTCATTAACAGTGAGATGCAAGCCGTTAGTAACGATAGTGTTGCCAAGGCGAGTCTTTCCTAACTCTTAGTTACTTGATCAAAATGACGTATACATGATTATGACATTGTTTATAATGATGATATTGTTTATAAATGATGATGATATTGTTTATATTTGATGATGATGATGTATGTTTTTATGCTCTTGTTATGTACGTTTTAATGTGATATGGCTAGGAGAACTCCGATTTACTCCCCACTGACTGGGGCATTCATGTTTTACAAATGAACATGTTACAGATCGGTGTTGAATGGGGTTTTGATGAGTGAGCTAGCGAACGTTGTACTTGCAACGATTTACCCTTAGCGTTGTAGTTTATATTAGTTTTAGTATCCTATTTGTGTATTTATCAAGGGATCGGGATCCCTTGTATTTATTTAACTTACAATTTGTATATATGATTTATTAAGTAAGTTTTGGTTTTATAACAAAAAGTGACGTTCCGGGTTTTGCATTTAAAGTTTTTAAAATCTCGTATTTCCGCTGCTAATCTACGTGTTTACTTTATTGCGAAATCGCGGGGTGTCACAAATTAGTTGACTAGTTAGTTAGACTTGTATTACTAGGCTGATTAGGAGATTAGCTAATCAGTATAAATAACACGTTTATAACAACATTGATTGTACATTTTCATTATAAAATATTCATGTTCTCTCTTATAACAATCTCTCTAAATATTTCCTCTTCTCTCAATCATAATATACACATACATAATCATAATTATACATAAACCATCTTCTCATATCTAAGATTTAATATGGTATCATCCTACATGATACATCATCAAGATTCTTGGTGTTGGAGCTTGTTTCTTTGTTTACTATCCAAGAAATAGGTCTTGTTAATTCGCTTCCACATTCAAAATTGGTTGTTTATCTGTTTATAGCTTACTGTTTGGTATTGTTCTTCATTAAAGCAATTTTCTTATCATGCCTGATAATTCTGAAGTTTCTTCAGCTATTCATAATTACGACTATTATGATGACCCTTGGTTTCTTCCAAATGCTATTCTTTCTATTATACCTTTTGATGGGCATGATTTTATGGCATTGAAAAGGGAAGTAATCATGTCTTTACCAGCAAAGACCAAGGTGGGGTTCATTGATGGAACTTGTCCAAAATGTCCTTGTACTGATAAGAGGTTCAACCAATGGGTTAGAGGTGATTATATGATCTTGCGTTGGATTTCTAATTCCTTGGAAAAATCTTTGAGAAAAACCTTAAGTATGTGAGTGAGTGAGTGAGTTGTTAGAGCGTTTTGGTCAGGCTAATGCATTAGAGATTTACCCGTTGACTAAGGATAACGTATCCTTAATAGAGTATTATGGAAAGTTAAAAGTATTTATGGGAAACATTATATAGCCTTGATCCATCACCGGCCTATTTATAGTTGTGGCAAGATTTATCTATGTTCATGTACCCAAATGAAGAGAATGGTGGAAAGGGAGAATAATGCAAAATTGATTCAATTCTAGATGAATTTGAATAATGGATATGACAGTATAAGGACTCGGATACGCTCAATGGACTCGGATACGCAAAATTGAAACTTTTTTTATGATTGATTGGATTGTGGATTCAAGAGCTTCTAATCACATGAAATATGATTTGGGACTTTTGACTGATATTCATTTTTTTAAGAAACTTGTTAAAGTAGGCTTGCCTGATGGCAGCATTAAGCTTGTTCACAAGATGAGTACATACTATTGAGTTGACAACAGAGATAAAGCTTTTGCATGTATTTTTTATACCTGATTTCAAACAAAACTTTTTAAATGATAGTAAACGGCTTGACAGTAAACATTAAACCAAAATATTTACCGCTCATGGTTGTTATTTTCAGGACCTTTCAAGTAATAAAATTGTTGTTAAGGAAAAAGGATTGGAGATTTGTACAGATTTTATAAGCCAATGCAGACTGCTGATAATGATCTATTAGTTGGCGTTTGGTTCGTAAAGGGGAAAATGAAAGGGAATAAGAAAGGGAAACATGGGCAAAGGAGTAGGAGTCCCTTTGATTAAAAAGTTTAGATTGTAAATTTGTAACATAATAGAAAGAATTGCTAACCCACCGATAAACCATCCAAACACCGCCCACACCATGACAACCCATCAACACCGACATATACCACTATCATGACCACATGCCAACACCTCAAACCACTTAGTTAACAATCTTGTTGATAATAAGTTTCAGTCCTATGTTAGAATTAAAAAATTACCAAATTTGATTACCCATTTAGATTTCACGCTAATATACATATCAAATTATGGGATGATTGTTTGTTGACTACTACATATTTTATTAACTTGAGGCTATCCTCTATACTCCAGAACTAAACACCTTCTCAACTATTATTTGATCAGGTTCCTTCTTTAAATATATTAAGAGTGTTTGGTTGTAGTCAGTGGCGGACCCAGAACTTTATAATTGGGGATGCACATTTAAATAATTTTTTTTGCGTATAATATAAAAAATAGCTAATAATTAGAATTTTTCTTTGTGTTAAAAGTCAATGGTCGTAAAAAAAAAATACAAATAATGTCATCGAACAAGCCAGATTTTATGAATGGTTCAATACAACATTGTTATCACTTAGACAAAAAAAATATTCATAGCACAAATGGACAAAAAGAAAATTATTGATAAATTAAATAGTTAAATTCATCATATCGAACTTGTAATTAACAATTTAAATTACAAAATTGGAATTGAGTGAATTGAACTTGGCCGTCTAAGCTAATCGAATTTGAAATAAACAATCAAATTACAAATTTGAAAATTTGAATTTGATATCGGTCGTCGAAGCAGTAAAAGACTAAGTTATCAATATTCATAGCATAAATAGACAACATAGTCTTATAACAAAATTATTGATAAATTAAATTCATTATAGAGAACTTGGAATTAACAATCTAGATTACAAAAATGAAAGTGAACGAATTGAAATTGGTCGTCAAAGCAAATAAAATTTGAAATTAACAATCAAAGTACAAAATCGAGAAATTGGAATTTTAATGTTTGGAGCAAAAAAGGAGGGACTTGAGGGGAAGTTATATATAGTTTAAAAAAAAATACTACTCTAAAAGGAGTTATGGAGGCTCGAACCCCCACCACTTCTCCCACATACAAAGACTTTATCCACTGCACCAAATTAATGTTCTTATCCTATATTGCACATAAATGCTATACATAGTTTATGTAAACTTTTTTTTTTTTTTTAAAAAATCCCAAAATCCGAGGGGGTGCACGTGCGGTGCTGTGCGACCCCCCCGGTCCGCCCCTGGTTGTAGTTGTTATGCTACAATGCCATCCACTTTTTCTGACAAATTTGGGGCTAAGGCTAGGCATTGTGTTTTCATTGGCTATCCTAATAATCAAAAGGGATATAGGTTACGTTATACTCCCTCCTTTTCACCCAATTCTATACATATTCTTATTTGGGCCTTTCTATTCATTTCTATACATTTCCTATTTGGTCCAATATTTAACCCATTAGAAGACTAAAATACCCCACCTAATTTACTACCTCCCACCCACCCAAATATTAAACCCTACCTTACTATCATCCGCCTCCTTCCTTACTCATTATTCCTGCCTCTTCATTTCACCACCACCATCATCAATTCATTTCATCACCATCATCCTTATTTTCATTTTCTTGATTTTCTCATCACCATCAACATTTATCATATAAAAAATTATGAATCTCCATCCGTCTCCTTCCCTCTCTCCTCTTATCCGCCTCCTTCCCTTATATCCTTAGCATCATCAATAATCACCATCAAAAACTGATCATCGTCATCAATCATCGTCATAAACCATCGTCATAAATCATCATCGTCACCAATCATCATCAATAATCATCAACAACCCATCTCCTGCGATGTCGTCCTCAAAGAATAACGATGAGGATGCGGGTTTTACGGTGAAGAAGGAGTCGTCCGATGTCAAGGCCGTTAAGGTGAAGGAGGACTCGGAGAAGGTCCAGGCTGTTAAGGTGGAGAAGGATGACCGATGGAAGGGTATAGATATAAACGACATTGATCCGGACGAAGTATTTAAATCGTCAGATGGTGAGGGTAATGATAATCCGGATGACGTAGTTTCATCAGAGGCTACATTTACATGGTCTAGGCGTGGGTATAGGGGATACAAGCATTGTACCATGAATGAGGAGGGTGATTATGTAAAGTATGTAGATGTAGATGGTACAGAGATTTTGTACGAGGGTTCCCTTGATACGAACTCGGCTTGGAATAGGCATTGGTGTAAACGCGGAAAGAGCGGGTATACAAGCTCGGATTCAGACGAGGTGTCGTCTCACCCTTTATCTAAAAGACCCAAAGCATGCTCCAAGTAATCTGGTATGATCCATTTAACTATTTTCTGTTTGAAATCGGGACTTTTTTCTGTTTGTTTGCTGGTTCCGTATCCATCACAATTTCTTTGTTTTGCCTTTCTTTTACTGTTTGTTTGCTGGTTGAATGATCCACTCTAGTTTTTTGTTTACTGGTTCCGTATCAAAGCTGTAAATTCGTAATTGTATACGATGTTTGTATTATGTGAAGGAGAAAAGAACAGAAGTTAATTTTTTGGACGTTTGCTATACGGTTTATTTTTACGACTTGATAACCTTTGAAAAATTTTCTTGACAACTTATCATTATGACTAAATATGGTCAATTTAGTGCTTAACTTCCATTACATATGATTTGATACAAAAAATGACTGATTACTTACTAAAAATATCACATATTAGTGGTCATTTCAAAGCTACCATTAATGCTTATATAAGCTTACATACAAAAAATTACAGCTTACTTCCTAGCTACCATTAGTACTTTAATTAGCTTACTTACTCAAAATGTTGTCATTGCTGCTAGTTGTGCATTTCTACCCTTCCTGCATTTACAAAAAATTGCATCGAACCCCGTTACACATTCTCTACTGCTGGTTGTTGTGCTACTGGTTCTGCTGCTGGTTCTGCTGCTGGTTGTTGTGCTGGTTGTTCCGCTGGTTGTTCACTGTCATTGTTCATGTTCTCCAATGCATGTAGTGCTTTCTCTAAACAGATCATATCGGGTTTGACTTTATTTTCAAGTAATCGAATCCTATCTAACCTCTTTTTTCCAACATGTGGAACCGGGTAAGAATTATTGCCTTCATCCCGCAATATCTCATTCATGCATGCATGTAGTGAAACCCAAACAAATTTCAACTTTTCATTATCTATCTCATCATAAGCTTTAGTAACCGATTGTAAAAGTTGAAGTATAGACTTCGGTGACTTTTTATGTTGAAGTGTTTGAATAGACCTAAAAAAACCTAAATCCAAAATGTTTAAATCGGGACTATTTGGTGGTTGACAAACTAGATCCATATCAAACCCATCCGACTTTGCGACTCTTAGAAAATCTAAATCTTGTGGAGAAATGTGTGGCTTTGCATTGTCTTGTTGTATGTATATCTTCCTACTTGCACCTAAAGGCCATTTGGCTTTGATAGCGGGAATGACCTTCTCAATTAGGCATTGCTTGGTAACTTGCTTTGTTATACTTTCAATGGGTTTCACTTCCAAAGTACCCTTTTCCCTATTTTTGCTTGACCTCATTGCTTCTGCTTCATATATAAATGGAAAAATACCAATTTTACCATCAAATAAAACAACACCATCCTCATCATATCTAGGTCTTGCAACGGCCGCCATAAACATAATTTTGCTTATATACCTTTTTGATTGACAAGTTCTATGGGGTACTTTTTCTTTAGGCAATACATAGTACTTGGTGGTTGGTCTAGTCATGTAAAAGAACTTTTCATCTATGTGAACAACATCAAACATTGCCTCAAAAACTAAATTGCCTCCTAATGCACTAGCACTTATCTTACTTAAAACCCAATGAATTCTACCTATTTTGTTTATGTTAGTTAATGATGGTTTAATGGCACTAGTATGACTTCTCATTTCACCCTTTTGAACTAATCTCCAAGTTGTGCTAATAGATAAACCTAAACCAAGTGCCAAATCTTTAAGACACATTCTATCACCTAAAGCAATAGATTTTACCTTCTCAACGTCGATGAATTTTTTGCATTTGCTGCCCTTGTACTTTCTGTCCACATTGACCACTAACCCGGCTTTTAGTTGTGCTTGCACGTCCTTCCAAATTGAGCTAATGGTGAGTCGTGTTACCCCGAAATCATGACTTAACTCGTTAATGTAACCATGTTTGAGCTTTTCGTTGTGATAGCTTAATGTCATTGCTTGACTTATCCTCTTTTTCTCCATATTGCTTAGCCTTTTTTGTTTAATTCTTGGAATCGCAAGTACTTGGTTGGTTGATGATTCAATTTGAACGGTTGATTCACCCCCCAAAACCCATTCCCTTAGTTTTGTAATCGTCTCTTCATGTTGGAGTGCAACTAACTGATTTTTTTCTTCGTTCGCTTTCCTTCTTCTTGCTGCCATATGTTGCTGGTGGTGTTGGCGGCTGCTCCTTGACGGAATCTGGTGGATGCACCCTTCTTCAAGTTGGACGTTGTTGCCGAATTGTGTGCTAGTAGTTTGGTTAATTAGTGGTGGTTGTAGGTTGGGTGAGTTTAGTTGTCTTTTGTGGGTAGTGTTTCTTTTTGGCTTGGATGTGGTGGAAGACGAGTTTTTTTTATTTTGCCTTGGTGGTTTAAAAGGTGGTAAACCACCATAATTTGTAAGTATTGATGACATGAGAATTTGTTTGGTGCATTTATTATGGAACATTAATCTATTTATAGATGTAATTTGTAAATTTGAAAATTTCATTTTGGTGGTAAAGTATTTGAGCCAAAATGGAGCCAAAAATAATTGGTAGCATATTTTTGGAGCCAAAATAATTGGCAGAGATATTTGGCAGAGAAATGGAGCCAAAATATTTGGCAGAGAAATGGAGCCAAAATATTTGGCAGAGAAATGGAACCAAAAAATTATGGCGTGAAAAATGGAGCCAAAAAATTTGGCAGAGAAAAATGAAGCCAAAATTTTGGCAAGATTTTTGGAGCCAAATTTTTGGAGCCAAAACTAGTGGACCCAAATTTTTGGAGTCAAAAATATCTATTGACAAGACAAAATACAAAAGTCAAATAAGTTAAAAGTAAGGGTACAAAAGTAATTTAAGCATTATACCCCATTAACTTTTACACTACCTTAATCCTTGTGCCAAAAGAATATGTATAGAATTGGGTGAAAAGGAGTGAGTATGATTTAGTACACCATACGGTTTTTGTATATACGGTTGTAGTGTTTCATGAAAGTTATTTTCTTTTTAAAGACAAAGCACATAGAAGATTTGGAGATCACAACTACTGACTTGGTGAATAATGCAACTTCCAACCTTTTTATTCCTACACATCAGGAATCTACTATTATTCCTCAACACTAGGAATCTACTTCTATGCCATCAATTATATCACCTACTACCGAGATCCAATGTCATGAAAGCTCTGTGAGTATTTCACATGATTCTATAGTCACTAACAACAATATAAGGAGGTCGTCTAGGCCAAGGTAGCTGACTACAAGGCTTCAAGGTTTTCAAGTAAAAATGGCAGAGAAGAATACTATAACTATTAATTATAATTGTTTTAAGTTCATTAGTTGATTATGATTCAGAATATGTAGGATCATTAGCTATTGTAATTCAAGAACATGAGCCCTAAATTTATAATCAAGCTAGAAAAGATGAAAGCTGGATTGAGGCCATGAATAAAGAGGTTCAAGCATTTGAAAAGAATAATACTTGGGATCTAGTTCAGCTACCAGGTTGACATAAGACTATTGGATCCAGGGACGAAGCCAGGACAAAAAAATGACCCACGCCGATTTAATCAATTTTTTCGACGTCTATCCTTATACATCATAGGTCGTGACACATAATTTAGAACAGTCGATAAATATTTCTCCCTATTGTTTATTTTTTGTATTCTGTATGAGAGATATTTTAATCAATAAATAAAAATATGTGGAACATAAGTACATACTTTAGAGTATATGATATTAAACATACAACTAAATACTTTTATTATTATACATTGTTTTCTTTGCTACTTTACTTCATATTTTATAAAACATTTTAACAATAGTTCTATTATCTGACGGAAAGGAATTAGGAACAAATAAGTCTTAAATTTGATTATTTATACAGAGTAATAGTTTATTCGACGAAAATGAATGTTAAGAAAAATAATACTCCGTACAAGGAGTAATTGAGAGATGCATAGTATAAAGGACAATATATGACTAGGAGTTATAAAAAATGTAAATAAAATAAAATAAAATAAAGCCCAAGCATCACACGAGTTACGAATAGTACTGTAGTAGACAGTAGTCAAGAAATGAGATTATAGGCCGGAACTAAAATAAAAAAAAAAAGAAAAAAAGCTTAAATTATCGCTTCACAGGGGTCGAACCTGTGATCTTACATGGCATGGCATAATGCCTTCTACTCCACCAATGCCACTAGGCCACTTACAGAAGATTGAATTTATATCCTCTTGTATGCTATATATTCTTAATCGTTATCGTTTTTTTTTTAATTTAGGAAAAAATTTCAAAACACCAGCCCGAGTCATGGCCCGTCGGCCCAGGCTGTGCTTCGTCCCTGATTGGATCCAAGTGGGTTTATAAAATATAAGTATAGGCCAGATGAGGCTGTAGAGAGATTGAAAGCCGGGTTGGTAGCAAAAGATTTTAATTAAGTTAAAGATAAGGACTATAAGCACACCTTTTCACCTGATGTTTCAATGTTTATCACAGTAAGAACATTATTCGCAATTGCAGCACAAAGCTGGCCTTTTTTTTCAATTGGACATAAACAATTTATTTTTGCATGAATTTGGGATGGGGATGCATACATGAAGCCACCCGAGGGTTGTGAAGTACAACCTGAGATGGTGTGTAAGCTAAAAAGGTCTTTGTATGGCTTAAAGCAAGTTTCAGGGCAATGGAATAAACAATGGTCTACTTTTCTGATCAAACATGGAATAAACAGTCAAGACAGGATTATTTATTGTTCACCAAGCATGATTCTAGTACTGGTGCCTTTACTGTTATCCTGGTGTATGTTGATGATGTTCTATTGACAAGAACATCATTAGTAGAAATACAATCTATAAAACTTAAACTAGATACCTTTTTTTATTAAAGACATGGGAAATATGAGATATTTCCTGTTTAGAAATTTCCAGAAATATTACTAGGATCATGATCATTCAAAGAAAGTACATTATGGATATCTTAACAGATTTACAAATTGAGACTTGTGTTACTTTTCCTATGCAGAGGGGCCATAAATTGTCTATAGACTAGAGAGATATGTTGGATGATCTTGAGCAGTACATAAGACTTATAGGCAGGTTGTTGTACCTAAATATGTCAAGGCCTGACATATCTTACAACATCCAACATCTCAGTGAGTTTGTTAGTCAGCCTTGGGTGCCTCATTTACAAGCAACACTTCATGTGGTTAAATATCTATAAAGGAACCATTATTGCATTATTATTCTATAAATCAGATTGCGACCTACCGCTAGTTGCATTCAGTGATGCAGATTGGGGTCAATGTGCATACTCCTCTAGGTCCTTAAGTGGTTATTTTGTTATGTTAGGACAATCATTGATTTCCTGGAAGACAAAAAAACATGCTATCATAAGTAAAAGTATTGATGAGTCTGAATATAGGAGTCTCTCATGGACTACTTCAGAATTGGTATGGTTGTCAGCATTAACTAAAGGATTTTCATGTTCCTGTTTCTCATCCTTCACATCTGAGAAAATATCGTGTTCCATGAAAGAACGAAGCACTTATGTATTGATTGTCATTTTGTGTGAGATCACAAACAACAAGAAGGTTTTTTGATTATTAGGCATGTAAAATCTGGTATGCAACTAGCTAACCTAATCACAAACAACAGTTCATCATTCCTTTCTTCTAAGCATGGATTGGTTTCTCATGACAATCTAGCTTTGGGGGGGGGGGGATATTGGTAATATAAGAAAGTTAGTTAGATTGTTGTTATAAAATTAGTTAGAGTCCGTTGATTAGTTAGTTGACTATTTTGTTAGGACTTCTATTACTAGGCTGATTAGGAGATTATCTAATTTGTATAAATAACATGTTTGTAACAACATTAATTGTAGAGTTTCTTAATAAAAGATTCATATTCTCTCTTACAACAATCTCTCTAAATATTTTCTCTTCTCTCAATCATAATATACACATACATGATCATAATTAATACATAAACCATCTTCTCATATCTAAGATTTAATATATGTAGTATGTTGTATTTTAAAAATCATATTCTCATCATTTAATTTTGCTGATAGCAATAACAATTCTCAAATTAGAGAAGTTATTATTATTATTATTATTATTATGGGGAACCAATCGATAATTGTTAAAAAATTTAAGTGCCCTAAATGTTATACTTCCTCCAATCCAATCCAAACTACCCATTTGCTTTTTAGAGGTCAAACTTTCAAAACTTTGGCCGTTTATAGATCGGAATATATAGAACTTTGAAAGACGGAAGTAATATATTTAGTTTTGTCACAGAAATATCTTTCATAAAATTATATATTTTTTAAAATAATTCTATATATAAAGGAAGAAAAACGAGTCAAAGCGTTTGCTTCGAAAAACACGCAAAAGCAAATGGGTAGTTTGGATTGCATTGGAGGGAGTATTAGTAACCGTAAATTATCATCAATTAACTAGATATATGAGTACGATTTATTAGTTTATTAAATAAATACAAATTAACATTAATTTTTAACCTTTATATGCATGAGTAGGAAGACAAATGCGTAACGGTACACTGGTGGATAAGAGATCGTGTAATTAAACTCTGTTGATTCTAAAGTAGTGTGGGTTGCTTCGCATATAGCATAACAAATTAAACTCTTGTTTACATGTACATATTTGAGATAAAGTTTTAAAAGCAGCCCGTACATAATTGAACGGGCTTAAAACAAGTAAATTACAAATTGGTTAGTCGAAATCCATACCTATGCACATTTTTTTGGTGTATGCTTCCATTCATGGAAGTTATTAAACTTAGTCCATTAGTTTTGTCTTTTCCAGATAATACTTTCATTTACATATGACAGTTTTGAATATATGATGTATACTTGCAGATGAGTACTTTTAATGCTTTTATTACTATTGAGAATTCAAGTCAGCAGTATACTGAGTGAGCCATCCTTGAATGGCTTCAACTTCTTTCTTTCGCATTTCGATAAGCCATTCTGGATCATTAGTGTATGTCCTACGCATGTCCAGACCATGAGACCCTGCATATCCAATACCTCAAACTTTTATAGTTTTACTACTCCTTGAATAATCAATAATTTAGCATTTACAAATTTCTGTCAGCGTAGTAGTTAGTACATACAGCTAAAATAGCTGAGCAATGAGTGAATTTAATCTTTTTTTTATCGGCTTAAGACAGTTCAGTTATGGCGGATTTTCATAAGCATTTGTACTGAATCATGTGGTTGTGTTGAGTTATGTTCAATTCAGTTAGGATCAGTACGTAATGGACCAAGTTATATTGACGAGTTGTCGAGTTATATTCGCCTTGCATTGCAGCATCTAATACGAAGTACCATAAATCCTGAATCTTATTGGTAAGCCAGTGTACAATAATGACGTTGGTAAATTACCTAGAGGGGTAGATATGGCCAACAATGTGTCTGATAAGTCCTCCAGAATCCTATAACAAAAATCAAAATGAAGATCGTTATAAACTTTCAAACTATGCAGGTTAAACAATCTAAGTATGAAATGATCGAAGAGTATCTGATAAGAGGAGAGGATTACCCTGACGTACTGTACGGATCTCGTAGTCCATTTGAAAATATGATGTTGCTACCAAATCTCTTAAGCACCAATTTTATGTCCTATATTATCGAAACATTATAATCTCGACAACATAAGTTTTAAGATAAGCTAATTAACAACACCCAGTCCAAAAACTTCTATGGAGTATATACCATATTTTATACCCTCCAAAAAGAAGTACTCCGATCCTTATGTTGTGAAAACACGAACTGTTTTGGAATGACTATGGAGTAATAAAGAAAGTCGAATGTAAGAAAGTAAACATACTTGACCACCATAATATGTTTGGAGCCAATTAGGTCGGGGGAGTACTCCGTACTCGGCTTGGCAACTCTGAATTGTGCGCTTCGGATCATATGGTGGGATCATTGGAAACATGGTCTCTGTATCATTCATTTTTACTGTCGCTGCCGCAAAAGAAGTCATTTCACTACACACCTGTATAATGCAAAAATCAAAATTTGGAGTTTTGGAGGATATTATACAATAGTGTAACCTTGAAAATTTTTAAAATTCCAACTAACTTTTTTAAAATTTCTTTTTTGTTTAACGATGACTATGAAAGCCGAGTTTTATTCTTATAAATGGGTAAATCAGCGAGTCGAATTGTTATTATATCGTGCTTTGGCTGTTTAGCATAGACGAATAGTGTCTCTTGCCTAGGATTCGCGTCTTTACTAGTTCCGCCTTATTTTGTCTCTAATTCTAAGAATGATTTGTTTTTTTAAGTTACACTACTTATGTATGTAATAGTATACCTGCCAGGGCCAACCAAAAGATGTATCAGTAGAAGAATTAACCGCAGGAACTTGAGATGCTTCAGAACCGGAAATGCAGGTAATGTTGCCGAAAAGGGAAAGTAGGCCAGCATACACTTTGTCAATGGGATCTGCCTCTTTTGGTGCACCATCTATACCTTCGCATATGCTCGCTACTGGATAATATGGTGGGAAATCATATTGAGCTGCTCTTGTGTATGTTGAGAACAACAGATCGTACATAATGCTTTCCATGCTTAGAGGGCTGTTCATGTTCAACAACAAAAAAATTGTTTTAAATAGACATGCATAAATATAGTGATAAGAAAAATTCTGGTGTCCTCCTGGAGGACCATTCTCCGTACACTTAAAGGAGGACCAAAAATAATTATTGTAAAATTTAGGTATAAGAAATACGGTCCTTTCGGAGGACACAATAATATTTCATAGAGATAGATACTCCGTATTGTTTTCTTTGTTAGAAACATTTTACGAACTATACCTGCAAGTGTTGATTTTCTTGTTAAGGACGGAAAGTCCATTGCTTCGTGATCCCAAATTAATAATCTCTGCCCATGATTCTCTTATAGTTCTGTAACAATTCTCACTTGTATCCTGCATTAAGAAACATTACAATAGTGTCAAAAGTGCATCTTAAAGCTCGCATGTGATGAAGTAATAGGATTCTACCGATTAGTTATAGCTATGGCTTATAATTTTTTTAAAAATAGGACTTAAAACAAAGAAATTAACAAAATGAGGCTTTGTCGAAACTTATTACCCAAACGTGTTTCCGTAAGTAATTCAACAAGATGACAAATCTCTTACGTGTGAATGTGTGATTGTGATTTGCTTGGTTCTGTTAGTTGTCTTATACGGAGTACTAATATTCTAAAACATGAGATTAAAATGTTTTATATTGCACAAGTTGAAAACACTTTTATTTATAATGTATTAACAAGTTGAATGTCACCATACAAGTTTAATTTGCAATCCAACAAGCAAAGGATAGCAGCAAGTAGCTTAACAAGTTCAACAAAGGGCTAATTAAACAAGTAGGGATTGTTTACATTTCAACCGTACAATCTTATACGAATTGCCGATATGAAAAACTACATATGATGAATAACGCATATACTTTGTGGAATTAAAGTCATTTGAAAAAACTCCTTTGTAAGCTTAAAAATATATATGAAATAACACAAAAAAAAGTTTATGCATACTTTGTAGTCTTTGGTCACAACTTCAAGGTAAGCATCATTGGATACAACGTGTTTAAGAATTGGGGCAGAAGAGGCGAGAGCTCCCAAAGCGATATGCGGATATTTTAGCCGAAACCAAGATGCTAGCACTGCATCACAAATTCACAATTGTAAATTCATCTTTTCTTTTTAGGAAAAATTTTATACATTCAACTTGATAACACGTTTATTAGACATACTTTATAAGAAAAATGAAGAACAATTATGTGCAAATTAAACAAAACCCTTAATATTTTACACTTTTCCATGCTCTACTGACACCAGTAAGGATCCTCTTTCCCACAATGGGACAGAGGATCCTTACTGCTACTGACACAGCCTTGCTTTCACTAAGGGTTTATAATTCTAACATATTTCTGACGCAAATTCTCAATTAAGATCGAGATTATCCGTTTTAAGTTTAAAACATGATAAATACAGATCAAAATGACTGTACTGGTTGCCTGAAAAATACCAAAAATTTTGTTTTTATTACGAGCATGTCGTAATATTTGACCCGTTACTATCCGTCTTAACTCTTAAGCAAGACTTACAGTATTATTGAGATGTAAACATCACCTTTATAAAGCTCAAGTGCTATATATAGGGCTGAGCAAAAATATACGATACGGTTTTAATATACGGATACGATACGGTATACGGTTTTAATTACACGGATTTCCGGGTACACGATATGAATTTCCGGGTATACGATACGGTTTTTAAAAAAACCGTACCGGGTCCGGGTCGGGGAAAATCAAAACCGGGTATACGGTTTTGATCCGGTTTAATTAAAAATAACCAAAAAAAAGTTGTATGTAAAATTTTGTTTTCTATTTTGAATATATGGGTGAAATTTTGAGCACCAATCATTTTATGTGAAATTTGTAATATACGCAACTCACTTTATAAGTGACAAATTTCCGTGTGAAATTTTGCAAATTTGTATTTTGCTATTTTACCTACTGACTTTGCAAGTAATTGTGTTTTGTAATAATGATACTAGTGGATTATATAAGCATCTTATTTATTGGTCATTACTAATGTTGTGGACTCGATTTTCAGGTTTGAGCATTATTAATTAAACCGGATCCGGGTATACAGTTTTCGGATACCCGGTTTAACCGGGGATACGAAAACCGGGTACCCGGTTAAACCGGGTCGGATCTGGGTTCTAATTTTTAGCCTTCCAAAAACCGGGTACCCGATACGGTTATTAAAACCGTATCGGGTACCCGGTTTTGCTCACCCCTAGCTGGGGCCGGTCAAAAGTGGCCCGGACCGATAAACCGGACCGACCCGGACAGGCCGGTCCGGTCCGGTCCAGACCGGGAACATACCGGTCCGGTTTCCAGGTCCCAAAAAATATGGTGACCGGTCTCCGGTCCGGTCCGGTCTGGTCCATACTTAAAAAAAATTTCAATTTTCCCTTTAAAAGAAGGACCGGTCCGGTCCAAACCCGGAAAAAACAGGACCTTAACGGTTCCGGTCCGGTCCCCCTCTTAACTGGTCCGGTCTCCGGTCTTGGAATATGTGGTTATCCGATCAGCGGGTTTATCCGGGCCGGTCTGGTCCGGTGAACACCCCTACCCCTAGCTATATATACTAAGGGATGCATATGCTACTTACTATAAGCGCATGTGTATTAACGGCCAGATATAAATTGCTAAGTTGAGTTATTGACCTCAACTTCATCAATAAATGAATTTTATTCTAACTTTAAACTTATACGAGTAATAAGATTTCGAATAAAATAAATGGCTTCCATCAACAACAAAAAAATTGCTTTCAAAGGGTGAAAAAAATGTTAATGAATTAACTTACTTCCACCGTAAGATACTCCAAATACAATAACGGGAGAATGTGTTGCTGCATATTGTTTCTTCAAATGCATAATTATTTCTGCAAAATCGGCCAAAGCTTGCGCGGAATTGAAATAACCTCGAAGCTTTCGATTTTTAATGCTTTCTTCCATAGAACCAACTGGATTTGATTTGCCATAGAACCGATGCTGCACGAAATATATGTCCAGTATATATAATGGGTACAATTAGAAAATTAGAGTGTGGTACAAAATTATACTCGTACTCGTAACTTCTATAGTTACGAGTTACGACTAGTTATTATAACTTCCATTTTTGAATCGTTTAATTTTGGTTACGTACTTTTAACACTCAGACTAATAAAAGAGAGTAGTAAGGACTTAAGAGGTCAATTGGGTTAAAGTTGGTTTCATGGTTTGTAAATAAGATCGTGTTATTACTCATTTGGGTCGACTAGGGTTATTGTTGAATTTGTGATGAACATGAGATAGTTTGAATAGGAGTTGATTTAGGTCATTATCGAATGAAAAACACACATTTAATATGCCCTCCGTTCCGATAAATGATTGTCCTTTTATTTTGACACAAAGAGCAAGAACAGAGCAGGGGACCATTTGTGCTTATACTTAGTGAATGACGATAAGTGGACACTAGTCTTATTGGGTGGTTAAGTTACTTATAAAAAAACCTTTCGAATATAAAAAAGACAATTAAGTGAGACAACAAAAATAAAATAGGACAATAACTGTCTGGGACGGAGGGAGTATTATGTTTCTGAGTTTTTGATCGATAATAATACGTGCGTTCTTAAATTGTAAAAACAAACCTCTATATATACGGTTAGTGCTTTGAATTTAGGTGCATTTTCCTCTAAGAACCCAAGATTAGTCCCACCAACCTCGAGCTCTAACGCTTGCTCATCACCAAGATAGACGAAAATAGGTGAATTACCACCACCCCAATTACTACTTTTCACGTAATATCTTTGATTAAAAGTTTGGTAACTTTCAGGAGAGTACGTAAAATGATCAATAGTTTGGTTGTAGAAAAGTGCTTTCAAACCATTCAACAAAGATGAAGTTGATGTAGCGGGTTCGGGCTCATCGTTCCCAAATACTTGTGTTCGAAATAAGGGAATAGCAGGTGATGCTAAAGTATTTGGTAACCAAGTAATTAAGAGGACGAGGAAAATTATTTGAGAGTTCATTTGCAGCAAACTTATTGAGCTTAGTTTCATTTGGTGTTCTCTAATATTACTAAATGGTCATATCATAGTTTCGGAACATATATAGACTTATATAATTACTCCAAACTTAATATTTGAAGAATTCGTCTACTTGGACCATTTCAATCACTAACATTGAGTAGATACCAATAACGAGTAATTTAAGCGTCTGATGATGATGCAAAGAGAAAGACACTAATTAAAATTAGAAGTCGTCCATGATTGTTTTCTTTAAGTGGTGAATATTGGACCAAATCAAGTTTACACATTTTGTGTAGTATTTTATTTGGTGTTATGGAATATTTTATTACTTAATTAGGGTTGAAACTTTATTTTCCCAAAAAAAACCTCACTTGATCAATATTGATACACGAAAACTTTGATCAAAGGTTCTTAATACCACAACTATTAGGAGTTGAACTGGCTATAATGGTATACATACGGAGCATATTATACTAGTATGTTTCTCATTCATCGATTCTAAAAAAGTTTGCTAAATGTATGATGCGTAACAGTATAAGGACATTTAGCCTTTCTTGTGTGAAAGGGAATGTTGAAATTTTTTAATGTTTCTTAATCTAATAAACGATCATTATTATTTCAATATGTGATTTTATTAGCTAAACCAATTGACAATTGGATAATATATTTTCCCCCCTTTATATAATAGTTTTGAGATTTGTAATCAGTAAAACAAACAAAACTGACAATTTATTTATAATTTAATTTACTTAATATTACATGTCTTTCATACAATATGCACATGTCATCTCTATTTTGATCTTTCTATCTAAAGAATGATATATGACTAATACAAATGTGGCACCCCCTTAAGTCTATTTTATCCCTTCTTTTTGGACATCTCCTCACACCTCAACCACGTCTTTGATGTTCTCTGTCAATGTCAATGACTCTTGGAACGTTTCTTACAATTAATTTAATTTCTGCTCTTTTTTTCATCATCAAAATATTCTTGTCTCTTATGACGATTATATTATTAGGTCTCGGTCCTTTAAAAGTTCTTCCCGATGACAAAATTGACGATTATATTTTAGTACTCTTACCATCGCCTTTCTACCTGATGACAAAATTGACCCGACCTGAATAATCGGAGCAAATAACCTAACCTGAACTCTACCCGCACCCGATTTGAGGACCCAAATTGTGACAACCCTCGCGAAGCATAAGGATAAACAAGTAGCTTGCAGCGGAAAGTAGAGAATTTTTAAAACTTTTTAAGGTAAGATTCGCAAAGGTTATCAAAGGGCGAAATACAACACATACGAATAAAGTAGTAGTGTCGAAAAGGTCGACAGATCACTACAAGGGAGACAACGGTCCCAAAAATACAATTACTCTAAAAGTATAAGAGTCTAAGCGGTAAAGGTGATATTCATGAAACATGAACGCCACAGTCAGTGGGGAGTAACTCCGGGTTCTCCCAGCCATATCACATCAAAACGTACATAAGTAAGCACATAGTCACACGTAATCATGCCAACATACATATATTGTGTCGGATTGTGAGAATAACATTATAAAAGTGACAATATTCAAGGAAAGGAAACCATCATTCATAATCATCATGCAATACAAGACTCGGGGAAGACTCCCCTTGGCAACCATATAGAACACTAAGGGCTTGCATCTCACCGTTAGCGACTTATGTTTGAGAAGGTTTAAGACTCGACATACAGACCAATCATAGGCATCCAAAACAGTCAAGTATACAATCCATCATATGATCAGACATAAGCATCCATACTCTCACGGTAAATGGCACGCACTAGCATCGTGTACAAGGAGCAAGACAAGTCAATGGAAGCCCACGGGATAAGACGTTTCCCAGAACCGTATACGATAAGAGATTTCGTATACTCATGACCTAGGCAAACAGGTTCTCGGGATAAGACGTTTCCCAGAACTGTATACGATAAGACGTTTCGTATACTCGAGACTTAGACAAACATGTCCACGGGGTAAGACATTCCCCGGAATCGTGTACGATAAGACCTTTCGTACACACAAGACTCTAATCCTCCCGGTAGGACGACGATAATAATACAGTCCTAGTCTAAACCTGGCCAGACTCTCGGGATAAGACGTTTCCTGATTCGACAAGTGGTATGACGTTCCACATCTAAGACTCGATCATCCAAAGACGTCGAGTACCCTAAGTTCGGCTAAACCACACGAAAGAGGCAGAAGGAGATCTATAGTCAAAATTCAAGCTAGTACGCTACATGCAATGACACCACCTCGCAAAGATACAATATTTGACGGCCGGGTCGATCAACGCGATGCGTTCACGTCCTAACAACGTCGTCATATCCCCACTAAAACATGCATACAAGCATCAAGGATGTACCCCATCGCTCCGACATTCAAATCTACCGAGGATAAGGTGTAGCCGGGAAATGAGAGTTCATAGCACCCAATAAGTAGTGCTCAGATCAAATACATAAGGTAGAACCGACTCAAGAGGGGACATATCAAAACCGTCACAAAACATGTGATATAATCATGTGAGACATCATACGTTCTAAACATGAATATTTAATGTTATTACGTAAGTTTATAAGATAAACAAACCATACAAACTATTACATGTGAGGAAATAGGGAAAATAAATGAGAACAGGCTATAGGGGGTGCCAGCCGGTTAGGGGGACCGGACGTCGGCTACCCGACTGGCATTACAGCAACAACAAGCAACACCAAAAATACAGGTGAGTCCCAGCGGGTGGGTGTAACCGGCCGCCGGCTACCCGGCTGGGAACACATGCCAAAAGAGAGGAAATAAGGAAAAATGGGGAAGGGGTAGCCTCAGCGGGTCGGCCGGCTACCGGGTGGCCGGCTGGGACTCGCATGTCACCAAAAGTTCGATAATTTAAAAGAGGTGTCCCAGCCGGTCGGCCGGCTGGGAACTACGAAATACCAAAATTCTTCAAAATGGCCAACTCACATCAGACGCATTCCCAGCCGGTCGTAAGACCGGCGGCCGGTCAGCCGGCTGGGCCTACAAACACGGGAAATTCAACAACAACATCAACCAACTCAATTTCCATGGTTACTCATCCAATTCCAACAACATTTACTAACATCAAACCACATTAATTGCATATTAATCATCACCAATCATTGGGTAAACATCAATTAAGGCAAACCCAACATATTTATTGTCCAACACAAGTTCCAACATGTTAAATGAGCATAATTAACTACTTGAATACAACTTAACATATGATTAGTGAAAGAAAGCATGGAAGATGGAATTCACACAGATGAAAGGGCAACAAACATGTTTCCTCATAAAATTAAATCAAAGATTGTATCTTTCCTACTAAAACTACCATTAAAACATTAAAACGTAAATTGATATCGAGTAACCCTTCACCGTTACCTTTTTGCGTCATCAATTTCGTTCAAGCTCTTCTTCTACTAGGATGTAGTCTCTCTCCGGATCTTCTAAGTCTCCTCCTACAAAAGTTTCATAAAAGATGAAGAATGTCATCTTGGAAAAAGATGAGAAAACGAAAATGAGGTAGACAAGATTTTTATTACCTTACTAGGAAGAGGAGAAGGAAAGAAAGAGAATAAGCTAAGAATCAATGAATTTAGATATGAAATGAGGGAGTTATGGTAGGATTTAGGTGGAGAAGCTTAGGCTTCACAATGGTGAGTATGGAGGCTAGGGTTTTGGGGTTTGGTGAGGGTGATGGAGAGGAAATGTTGCTGAGATTTGTGAGTGGAAAATGAGTGTGGGTAGGTCTGGGGTGAGTGAGTAGAGATTGGGAAAAAGGCCCAACATGTGACCCAAGGTGTAACCCACCCGAAATTCCGAGTAGAGTCTGAATATGGACTCGGATTTGCTAAATTAGACACGGAAAACTAAGTTCTATTCTAAATTTAAAATTACGCTAATTAATAATAATATAATATTATTAAAATAAAATAGGGTACGTTTCCGGGTGTTACAGAAATTAAGACCCGAAATCAGAATTGACCTGACCCTATTTAATTTAATCTGATGTTTATTATCGCAAATTGACCGTTATCCTCAAATAACTCTTAAAACCATGCCCACAAATGACATGAACCCGAAAGAACCCGACTCGACCATGCCTTATCTCAATTCTTATAAACCCAAACATCCCGTACCTTAACTGATTAACCCATGCCACTATTTTCTTGGTTGGGGTATACTCATATATAATGTTACCCTCTCCTCTAGGAGTTTTCATATTTCGCCTTCTTGTGGCACATATCATAATCATTCTTAGAGAATCATCCACATTATATAAGAATGCCCTTCACTTCACAATGTGTAGGGCTTTTGTCAGCTCCTGCCTACATTCTACTCTTTTAATTTGATTTCCAACCTATACTCTTTCAAAACCTTAATCATCCCAGCGCATATTGAATTACTTGATATTTTCTCTTAAATCATTGGTTGCTTTAATCAACTCAGAGCTTTTTCTTTGGGAGCGGTAATATTATATTAATTCAGTCAAGTAATTTGTATGTTACAACTCAACATATATCATTGTGTAATGCATCCATGATAATATAAGGAAAAGTCGAAAACAAACCTCTTAATTATGAATGCTGTGAATCCAGTTTTCATCCTTCCTCTTCAGTCTGCTGATATTCTGCTTAAGAAATTTTCTTTTGACATCACTCAGAGAAGATTCTATCACCCAATCCGGCCTTCTAACAAAACTATCCACTTAAGCTTCATGCCGGACCCTCTAAATTAGGTACACCGAGAACACATGACAAGCCCCAACATATCTCTTCTGCAGTTTAGTGAAATGTCTCTCATTAGAAAACCAATGAACAAGCTTCTGCATTCTGAAATTAACTCGCAGAACCTGTTGCAGCTTCATCACACACCGTTTAAGGTATGAGCATTCATAAAACAAGTGTGCATGAGACTCATGACTGTTCCCACAGAAGTCACACATAAGATCCACTCATATTCCCATCCTTTCTACTCTGTTCTTGGTCAGCAATTTTTTATGCATAATAGCCCAGAAGATGAATGAGGATTTAGGGACATTCAAAGCATTCCAGTAGAGGTACTTCCAAAGGACGTTAGGCTGTTTGTTTCTCAGTCAGCCATACCCATCAACAACATAGTAATCACCATATGAATTCCTCCACTTGTTCTCAGTATAGGCTTGTTTAAAAGTTATCAGTATAGGCTTGTCAACTCAGTTCTAGACCCCCTTTTTTTGGGCAAAGGTAAGTATATAAAGAATTAAGAATAGTACGTACATCACATATTCGACAACCATCTCTCTTTGTAGGGGACATTACAAATCAAGACTCAAGTACTAATATAACATAACCATAGCCTATCTCTATTAGCTAATTGACATGTATGGACTCCAAAATCTATCACATACAGCTTTGAGAGCCAACCTTACAATGACAGCAGGGTGACTAACATAGTGATCGACCCTAGCTTTGTTCCTAGAATTTCAGATGAGGTATGTGATCCAAACATGAGTAGCACATATGATGCGCCTATGCATAATCGATCTGCCTCTCCCTATTGTGTTCCACAAAGTCATTCCATTTGGGTTTGTAGTAACCTGCAACTTCTGCTGCAGAGAAGAAATGCACATACAGCTAAAAGGACATTGATAAAACAAATGATCATGGTCCTCATTAGCAGCGCCACATAAAAGGCATAACAGGTCCTGACTGATTCCCATGTTAACTAATATGTCCTTAGTAGGTAGACGCTTAAGCATAATTGTCCAATAGATGAAGAACCATCTTGGAACGTTGATATTATTCCAACAGATGCACCTCCACTGGACTTTAGGTTTAGGCACCCTCAACCAATCATAACCAGAATTCACAGAATACTCCTTTGTGCTATAATACTCCGTATTTCATTGTATAGAGGGCTCATCCGAGTATGGCTTACTCAACCGAGTACACATTGTACTTGACCGAGTGGCTTTGGCAGATGTCTTTAGTGGTATTCTGATCTCATGTACTCGACGGAGTGATATCGGCACTCGACCAAGTAAGTGGTACTTGACCGAGTACATGTTGTACTCGACCGAGTACGACGGGCTACAGGGTTTAATCGGACAGATGATTAAAGGTTAATAAGAGGAGTATGTTTCATAATTCAGTTTTACGTTTCTTAATTACAAAACCCAATTTCTCAAATCCTCTCTAATTCCTCAAGAAACCTTTCATCATTTCGTGCCAGATCCAACCTTTTTCTACGTAGATTTATTCCTTGGGTAAGTATCCTTGATTATGATTGATTGTTTTGTATTTGTTGTAAACCGTAATCAATTTGGGAGAAAGGGGAAACAAGGGTTATAATTGATTATGTTAATTGCATGTTTAGAGGAAGGAATTCATAAAAGAAGATTCTTGATATAATGATTGTGATTTGCTGCAGATTTGAGAAAAGGTAGGTTTTCCTACTTAGTATTTGCGTTGCTAATTGTTGGCATGAGATTGTTGATTTCTATTTGTGATTATTGATATGTGATTGATGATGATGGTCACTGTTGTGACAATAATGGAGATTGGGGTTGTTGGCGATGGTTACTATGGTTTAGTGATCCCGTTGGGAGACGGGGCACACCCCAAGTTCGCCCCCGTGGTTATCCCACCCCGTGGGGGATGTGCACATTAATGTTCTGGGTTATCTTGTTGTGGCGAGATGGAAATTCGATGCATGTGGCTGTGGTCTAGGGTCAATAGGTGGGTATGGTAGAGTAGGGATGATAACCTGTGTATACTGAGGTAACCGCTGCGGTGGCCCACCGGTTTCTCTTCCCTTGTTCTTATCTTGTACTTTGGTCGGTATATGAAATACTGACCCCTTACTGTTTTAAAAAACGGCTGTGATCCATTGGAGGATGGTGAGCAGGTGATCATAGGTAATCTATAGCGCTGCGTTGGGATGAGGATGGGATCACCATGTCATGTCTAGCTTCCGCTTTTCAGTCTTAGAGTCTTGAACATTGATTAGTAGTTTGTTTATTAACACGATATCATTACTGAGTTGGATTGTTGGTCAGATGGTATGCCAACTGTTTTGGGATTTTGTATTGACATTTAAAATTTGATTAAATAATTGTTGTTTCTTTATTGCTTGTGGGATATTTAGTACCTTGGGCAACCAAGATGGTAGCACTCACATGTGCTAAGGGGGTCTTGTAAGGCACGTTGGTGTATGGGGGTGTTAGAAAGTGGTATCAGAGTGATCGATTTTGGAACCCAAAACCAATGAACCAAATGAACTAGGAGTGTCTAATAAAATGAACCCGGGTAGTAGTCATAAGGAGCTACTGTAACACCCACAAGTGTACCCTATTTTTCTAGTAAAAATATTTTACGGATACTTTTCAGTGAAATTTAGTTTTAATCGTAAATTTAATTTTCCGAGTCGAATTTAGAATTTCCGAGTTCGTATTTGGAATTTACGCGAAATTCCATGTGAATCCCGTCTTAAGGCGACTTTGACTTTTTCTTGACTTTTTCCCTTATACTCCCTCATACTACTCCTAACCTAATTCATACTCACACAAACACAACTCAACATTCCTTCTTCTCTAAGAAACCCAAAACCTTGCTTCCATTTTCATCCGATCTTAGAATCGTCATAACTCGCTCATTTCTTGCTCAAATTCACGTAAGTTCGTCTTATTCTTCCCCTCTCATCTTCCTCTATCCGTATTGGTAATAAAATTACCGTCTTTCTCGCTTTTTAAATTATCCGTCTTTCGCAAGGTGAATGATATTCATCTTTTATTATCTAATTGTATGTAGGTGGAGACTAGGAAGGTTTAGAAATCGATTAAAGACGCGAAAAGGTAACGGTGAAGGGTTACTCGATCTCATTTACGTGTTTTAATGTGTTTTCTATGTTAGTAATCGTATTTGGAATAGGATTAGTATTCATAGAACTTGTGTTAATGATGATACTTGTTGTTGTTCAGAATTGATATGAGAATTGATGATTTATGATAATAGTTGATGATGGTTGAGTTTAGAACAAAATGGAGTTGTCTTGACCCAAGTCACGGTCGTGAAACTCATGTCACGAGCGTGAAATAGTGGCTGACCATATACCCTTGCGTAACAGAGAGTTTCATGGGCGTGAAATACAAGTCACGGTCGTCACTTGTGCAGTTTCACTGCACTGACCCCTTTTTCGTAAAATGATCATATCTCCTTTGTTACTTGCTTGTTTTGGGCTTGTGACATCCCGTTGGAACCGTAAGAGGATAAGTTATCACCTCCTTTTGGAATTTATGCATTTGCATTTCTAGAACTCTAGTTATGACCGTTTGAAGTGGACCCTTGTTTTAGTTGGTTGCCAAACAACGTTGTTTTGGAGAGGTGATCTATGTTTTTATTCATTATGCTTCATAAACTTGTTCTAATGCTTATGTATGTATTGATTCATATTTATCATAGTTAAGTTTATATAATTCCCTATTATCATGTTTTGTGACGGTTTTTGATATGTCCCACTTTGAGTCGGTTTTACAAATGATACGGTTTGAGCACTATTTTGTTATGTGCTTTGTACTCTCATTCTCTTGGCTACCTCCACGTTCGTAAGGCTGGAATGTCGGAACGGGGATGTATCCTACTGCATAATTGCATGTGTTAGTGGGCATACGACGACGTTATTGGGAGGCGAACGCTATGCGTTGATCGACCCGGCCGTCAAATGTTGTGTACTTGCGAGGTAGTGTTATTTGCATGTAGCGTACCGCTTGTTATGAAGCTTGTGCTCTTTTCCGCCTCTTTCGTGAATTGTTCTACCGAATTTGAGGTACTTGGCGTCAATGATTGACCGAGTCTTGGATGCGAAATGTTTATCGCATGTTGAATCGGAACACGTTTATTCCGAGAATCTGGCTAGGTTTAGACTAGGACCGTATTATTATCGTCGTGCTAACAGGAGGAAATTAGTCTACATACACGAAATGTAGCATCGTGTATGCGTTCAGGAAAATGTCTTATTCTGTGGATGCCTTTTAATCATACTTGCCATGTACACGGTGCTAGTGCGTTTCATTTACCGTGAGAGAGGTCGTCCTTGTATTGTTATGTGTGGATGGGTGATTACATGATTGATTATTCATGGTCATTCCATGACTTGGCATGGTTTGTTTGTCGAGTCTCAATCTTATCAAACTTATACCGCTAACGGTGAGATGCAAGCCCTAGTGAGCGTATTCGGTTGCCTAAGAGTGTCTTCCCCGAGTCTTTGTATAACATGATGGATTCGGATTTGTATTCCATATGCTCTTATCATTATATATTGAATTGCCTATCTATCCTTATCGTATTTCACATGTATATCTATATATGCATGCTTCTACTTTTGTATTTCCTTTTATGTACGTTTAATGTGATATGGCTGGGAGAACCCGGAGTTACTCCCCACTGACTGTGGCGTTCATGTTTTTCATGGATGAACAGGTTGCTTGATTTGGATGGCTTTTTGCTTATGCTATTTTGGGTTCGGGTGTGAGCTTGACGCGGGGTTTTTTGTCGCCCTCCCCCGATCAAAACAAAATTTATTAACTCAACTAAGCTAGTGTAGTAGCGGTAGTCGAGGTCGATCCACAGAGAGGTCAAGGTCGAATATTAGTTCGTCTTAAATTACAAGCTAACTACGCAAATCATGAAGTGGTAAAGATTAAGCTATTATCTAAGCTAAAAACTAAACAAGTAACAAAAATAATGGTCTAAACAATAAGAAAGGCCTAGGGCTCGATTACACCACCAACAAGTTTCTTTCACATTTATAAGCCTCTTTAACTAGTTGTCCAGCAATCGGTTTAAGAGGAAAACGCCTCAAGGTATCTCCCGCCTCCCTCCCGGGTTCGCGGTCAATACAAGTAGTCCCGATCACCTCCCTCCCGGGTTCGCAACCGATATCTTAGGACACAACTAGAACCCACTCCCATGGTATCCTAGCGATGGTCTAAGTCCTTAGGTCCGCATCTAATTTCCCAATTATCCCCCTCCCTTTCCCAAGGGTAGGCTTCTAATTGAAGGTCAAGGGCACCCCACCTCGGTTCCCACTCCCGTGTTCAACCTAAGTCGGTGAAACTAGCCAAGTGAAATAACCATAATCCCAAACCTAACCGGTTCCCACCGGTGGACAAGGGTCAAGGAGGAAGGTCAAGACACAAAAACAACAATATAATTTCCTTAACCAATCTCAACCAATTATTCAACAACTCATAAAAACCGAGACCTAGTCATGTAAAATAAACAAGTCGGGGTCTAATCGAACCCTAGTGAGATTACTACTCACTAATCGTTTCTAAATTAAAATTAAACATATAAGCAACTATTCTAATTATAACAATAAACATGATAATACTAATAAAGATGGAAACTTTAACTAATAAATTGCATAAATAAATAAAGACAACAACTTTAAATAAATTAGAAGAGGGATAGAAAATTATACCGAACTTGAATTAAAGATGAATAAGATGAGAAATTCTTCATACAATTAATGTAAATTGAAAGACTAAACTACTAATCTAAGCTAAGAAATGGAAAAGATGGAGTTTTTAATGGATTTTTAAAAGTAAAAATAGAAATTCTACCCTAAAACTACTACTACCCTATTGTTCGTCCGTCTCCTTCTTCCTCTGCCTTTTTCTTCTTTTTGGCTGCTCAAAACTCCTCCCCCTCTTATTTTCTTCTTTCTTGCTGTTTCTTTTTGGCTCCTTCCAAAACAGGTGGGCCCCCCTTCTTTTATTTTCTTCTTTCTTCTTTTTCTATCTTCTTCCTGTCTTCTGTTTTTGTTGCCAGCCCATTCTTGGCAATTGTGGGCTTGTGGCCTCAACAAGTGAGACAAGTTGGCACATGTTTAGGCCCAAATGATAATTTGCTCTTGGACACACTCTCGTCTTAACCCGCTTTTCTCACTCGGTCTCTACTCGATTTGAACCTATAAATACAAAAATAAGAGAGCAGTACCAAAATTCCGAGAAATAGTATAAACAATCATTATTTAAAATTAACCGACTAATACGCTAATATAAGAATAAAATAAGTAAATAACGTTAACTCGAGTTATTAAATTGCGCAAATAAGGGATAAAATGTGGAGCAAAAATACGTAAAATAAAGTGTTATCAAATCTCCCCACACTTATCTCTTACTCGTCCTCGAGTAAGGTCTCTAAACTAAGACAATCACACATTTATTAACAAACAAACATATAAATATAATAGCCGATATGAGACAATTAACGGGCTCACTCCGTCCTTTCAACTCACAACGAAATACTCATGAGGTAGAGTATCTCCTTGCAAGGCAAGTAGGGTCTTGCCAAAATTGCGAAACAACCATGCATTAAGCACTAAATCAAACAAAATGGTCATTTCTAATCAAAATACGTCACCTCCCTCATCAAGGCAACTAAACAAATTCTCATTCAAAAGTCACAATTCTAAAATTCAATTTAAGCATAAAGGATAACAATCAAACACTCCAAAACCGACACCGTCTCATTGTGCATCTTCTAACCTTGGTTTAGGACTTGTCAAGGGGTAAGGTGAAGATGGAGCGAGATCTCTTCCGACATTAGAAACACTATATACGAGTATGACTTTACTAGGGTCGTCCCAACTAAACTTGGCGATATGGTAAAAGTTGATAAAGTGTAAAGTGAGCCTTTAGCAAATAAGTCATTTGAAAAATGAAATTGACCCCTTATTTGACTTATTTAATGAGAACGAGAGCCGACTCACCACCACTATCTTCCTTCCTCATGACTCGGTCAATTGGTAGGCCCTTTATGGTGATAAATCGAGGAGATAATTATTTCCAACCCCTTTTTTTTTTCTTTTGGTATTTTCCTTTTTTCTTTTCCTTCCCTTTTTTTTTTTGTTTCCTTCTTCTCTTTTTTTTTTCTTTTTCTAAACCCCTTTTTTTTTGTGTTTTCTTGGGGATATTTGTTTTGAGACTAGTTTGCATAAGATGAAAAGAACTCACTAATTATTGTGGAGTTGTATATTTTTTTTTATTTTGGATGGAATAAGTGAATGGGTAGGTTTTTGTGGTTTAATGTGGTTTCGCCATGCGTAGAAGGTCACCTAAAGTCAAGTTAGTCAAGGAAACGTCACATCGGAAGAGGTGGCGATGGTAGTAGAAAGCTCACCCCTCAAACACCCCATTACACAAAATTAGACTATACACAATGCTAAAGTGTAGATTCAAGTGTTTAAAAATCATTCTTTTCACAAAATTTGAAAACTAGAAAAATGACTAAATCAAATAGAATAAGCAAAATTATTAAAAAGAAACTACATGGTTTTGAAATTTTTGAAAATTTTTCAAATTTTTTAAAGTTTTCAAAATATACACACAATAAGATACAAGTAAACCTACACATGATACTACTAAGACAAGAAATATAAACTAACTCATACCAACACATAATCAAACAACAACGAACACCACCAAAGGCAATCAACACTCCAAAAGCACAACAAATATCCACAATGGACCAACACCACCAATATCCATACACATCCAACAACAACTCCATCCAACCAACAATAAAATCCTCCCCACACTTGAATCAGACATTGTCCTCAATGTCTAAAACTAAGGAAGGGCAAAAAGAGATGATGGGTAAAGAATATTACCGTGTGAGCACAATCTTCAAGCATTCATTAGGTGAAGTGATTCTTGAATCTTCTACTTCTACCCATCATCTTCTTGTTGGTATTTGGAGCTCACAAAAATGGGTACCTACACACATGTAAACAAAACAAACCAAAGCATAAATATGTACAAGATGCTTGGGTTGCCTCCCAAGAAGCGCAGTTTTAAGGTAACCGCCAAACCAAAAATTCAACCTCATCAAATTCCGGGGTCCCACAATCGGTACCCAAGATAACAAGTCTCATCATCATACTCAAATATCCCAATTTCACAAGGCTTCTTCTTTTTTCTTTTCCTTTGCCCTTTCCCGCTTTTATAAGCTCAGTCCCAATATGATTCATCCCTCACACTTTCCTCAATATCATTAAACTCAAACAAGGGATAGGGAAACTCAAGCAAATAAGCATTAGGACAATTCATCATTTTGGAGTCTTAAGTACTCTCCCCACACTTAGGTTTAAGGGGTGTACTGTCACTAATGTCTAAGCATCCAACAAGAGGCAAAGGCAAGGAATCATCAAACTCATCACAAGCAAGAATAGGTGAAGGGCTTAAACAAGGAGGAGGGTAAAGAAGAGGGAAAGATGGAACAAGGGCAACTCTCTTAGATAAGAGACATGTATAAGTGGGATTTTCAAAAGAAGACACCTCAAAAAGATTCTCAATATCATCCTCTACCACTTTCACACATCCACTACCTTGTTTTTCATCCAAACCATCTTTCTTAGTCAACAAACCATCAAGCAAATCATTTACCATAATGACACCCTCTTCACTCTTGGCCATTTCATCCATAAAAGAGGCCTCTATCTCTCTCAAGGTGTCCTCCAAGTAGCTACACTCACAACTTTCAAGGTAACTATTTCCACTACCATTTAAGGCGGCTTCAATAGCATCTACTTGGGCTTCCCAAGAATTATCAATATGCTCATCTCAAATAGGTCCATTATCAAAGGAATTTAGATCACAAGGCACAAACAAAGTTTCATCAAAATCCATACACTCCTCTTCCCTTGAAAAGACATCCTCAAAAGTGGTGGTATCACTCAAAGGCTTTACCTTACATGCCCCAAATTTCTCAACCTCATCCATATCAAGTGTACCACTCACCTCACCCAACTCATAATTATCATGGAATAACACGGGCTCAATGCCAAATCGCTCAACCACATCATCCACAACATCATCACTCAAAGGCTCAAAAGCCTCATCAAAATCCACAATAATATTTTCCTGAATACTCGACAACCAAGAAAAATTAGGTTTTCTACTTTCACGATTCAACCAATCAAAAAGATCATATGCTTCGTCATCCGATTTAGAAGATAGATCACCCTCACATAAGGAATCAAGCAAAGATCTAACATGGCAATTCATTCCATACTCAATAGTAAGGCACATTTCTTCCTCACTAAAACCATGGTCATCTAGTGAGTCAAGAAATTGCATAAGTCTATCAATATAAGCCCAAAATTCTTCATCATCATATTGAGGAAAACCAAGATAGAACAACATATTAAAACACAAAAGAAACGTAATCTAACAAATCTAAGACTACACTAATATCAATCCATTGACCTCCCCGGCAACGGCGCCATTTTTGACGCGGGGTTTTTTGTCGCCCTCCCCTTGTCAAAACAAAATTTATTAACTCAACTAAGCTAGTGTAGTAGTTGTAGTCGAGGTCGATCCACAGAGATGTCAAGGTCGAATATTAGTTCGTCTTAAATTACAAGCTAACTACGCAAATCATGAAGTGGTAAAGATTAAGCTAATATCTAAGCTAAAAACTAAACAAGTAACAAAAATAATGGTCTAAACAATAAGAAAGGCCTAGGGCTCGATTACACCACCAACAAGTTTCTTTCACATTTATAAGCCTCTTTAACTAGTTGTCAAGCAATCGGTTTAAGAGGAAAACGCCTCAAGGTATCTCCCGCCTCCCTCCCGGGTTCGCGGTCAATACAAGTAGTCCCGATTACCTCCCTTCCGGGTTCGCAACCGATATCTTAGGACACAACTAGAACCCACTCCCATGGTATCCTAGCGATGGTCTAAGTCCTTAGGTCCGCATCTAATTTCCCAATTATCCCCCTCCCTTTCCCAAGGGTAGGCTTCTAATTGAAGGTCAAGGGCACCCCACCTCGGTTCCCACTCCCGTGTTCAACCTAAGTCGGTGAAACTAGCCAAGTGAAATAACCATAATCCCAAACCTAACCGGTTCCCACCGGTGGACAAGGGTCAAGGAGGAAGGTCAAGACACAAAAACAACAATATAATTTCCTTAACCAATCTCAACCAATTATTCAACAACTCATAAAAACCGAGACCTAGTCATGTAAAATAAACAAGTCGGGGTCTAATCGAACCCTAGTGAGATTACTACTCACTAATCGTTTCTAAATTAAAATTAAACATATAAGCAACTATTCTAATTATAACAATAAACATGATAATACTAATAAAGATGGAAACTTTAACTAATAAATTGCATAAATAAATAAAGACAACAACTTTAAATAAATTAGAAGAGGGATAGAAAATTATACCGAACTTGAATTAAAGATGAATAAGATGAGAAATTCTTCATACAATTAATGTAAATTGAAAGACTAAACTACTAATCTAAACTAAGAAATGGAAAAGATGGAGTTTTTAATGGATTTTTAAAAGTAAAAATAGAAATTCTACCCTAAAACTACTACTACCCTATTGTTCGTCCGTCTCCTTCTTCCTCTGCCTTTTTCTTCTTTTTGGCTGCTCAAAACTCCTCCCCCTCTTATTTTCTTCTTTCTTGCTGTTTCTTTTTGGCTCCTTCCAAAACAGGTGGGCCCCCCTTCTTTTATTTTCTTCTTTCTTCTTTTTCTATCTTCTTCCTGTCTTCTTTTTTTGTTGCCAGCCCATTCTTGGCAATTGTGGGCTTGTGGCCTCAACAAGTGAGACAAGTTGGCACATGTTTAGGCCCAAATGATAATTTGCTCTTGGACACACTCTCGTCTTAACCCGCTTTTCTCACTCGGTCTCTACTCGATTTGAACCTATAAATACAAAAATACGAGAGCAGTACCAAAATTCCGAGAAATAGTATAAACAATCATTATTTAAAATTAACCGACTAATACGCTAATATAAGAATAAAATAGGTAAATAACGTTAACTCGAGTTATTAAATTGCGCAAATAAGGGATAAAATGTGGAGCAAAAATACGTAAAATAAAGTGTTATCAAATCTCCCGGGCGTTGTCCCTGGATGAAACACCTTTAGACGATCTTAGCTAGTTGCTAAATAACTTGTCTTTTGTTAACATTTTGAGAGACTACGTCTCTTATAGTATTTTGTATTTGGTTTGTAGTTTTTGACACTCCTCGTATTTTCTATCTTGCATGTATAAAAGTTTTTAAAAGTTTCATATTTTCGCTATATAATTCACATGCTTGTATGTTTTATATTTCCGCATTTGCGAGGGTTGTCACAGTTGGTATCAGAGCTTTATCGCTCCCGACGCACACACGTGAACCCTAAACTTAAATTACTTGACCTTGAAATAATAAATGAGAGATGGGTAGAAATTAAGGACTTTAATTGGTAGTCTTGGTGTACTTGATGTTTGTTAGGTTCTAACTTGTTTGTTGTTTGTGTTGAGTGATGTTATGTTTGTTTGTATCTACCGTCTTAAGGTGGATCATTGTGTTACCTAGAAGAAGTATCATCTACCGAAGATTTGAAGATTTACAAGCCTAATTGAAGTGTATTTCTTCCTCATCTATGAATTCTCTCGTCCTGATTATATTATGCTCTCTTCCTCTATTAGGTGCTTCTTTACTCTCTTCCAAACTTGTTGGCCTCTTGGAAAATTACTTATTGATAGTTCCGCCATCTTACCATGGTATCATTTGCCTTCCTATTGTTTCGTAACATTTTGTGGATGTCATACCCATTTGTTTGTGGTATATTAACTTGGTGGAAGAACTTTGAACTTTTGTGGAATATTAGTGTTTGTTAGAATGAATTTGTGATTTGAGGGAAAAATGGTGTTAGATCTAAATTCACAATAATGATGATTGGTTGTAACTCTAATGAAAAGGTAGTAAGATAAGTTTGATGATTTTAATGCTTGATGCTTGCCATGACTAATGTGTAGATAGTTCATGGTATTTGATGGTGTAAGGTTGAATGAGTTGGCTAGGACTTCTTAACCCATTAGTGATTTAATCTTTTGAACTTAAGGGTTTAGTAATATTAGAGTGTCTTGAGGATCATATCTAAATTGGAGCTAGTTGTTCTAAGTGAGAATATTTGGATGATTCCTTGAGGTGTAAAATGCTTTTGAGACTAAGTGACTTTTTGTGGATTCTAGTGTATGTGTTAGAATATACGCTTGGTGGAAAAGTACTTGGCTATAATTCTTGGATTTAAAAATATGACCTTATATCATAGTATCGGAGACTTGGTTGAGGTAGTAAGTCGTCGTGATTGATTAAACCATGTTACTTAAGGATTATGGTCATGAGTGGAATCTGATTAGATTGGCTATGTTGGTGATGCCTTATGATGTTGATAATGACGTTCTGTTCGGTGTTCTATCTTGTGGGCCATAGGAGTTGAAAAAAGATTAGTATCGAGAATTCCTTATTAGTTCTTCGGTTTTGAAACCTTTGGGAGTGTGTCAAATTTTGGAGTTGAGATAATGTTATTATGTTTAAGTTGCAATTCTGAAATTGGGATACCGTGTTATATGAAAGTATGGATGAATTGGGTTGTAATCGATTTGTTAAATATAGGTGTACCTTACTCCGATGATTTGTGGTACGAGGGTCCCTTGTAAGAGACCTTTGTTATTGAGATGATTTGCTTTGCTATCGCCCTGAGTTTGAAAAGGGAATTTTGTGTATTAAACCTTAAACCTTTTTCTCGTGCCATTATCCCTTTCCATTTCCTTTCATGCAAGTTCCTACTAAGCCCGATTCCTAGGAAATTGTTTTCTCTTATCTCTTCCTTTGCTTGGCTACCTTCATAGCTATATCTATCCAATATCTAGCTTTTGGCGCCCTGCCTCTAGCGTTCCTCTAATTTTCGTCCGATCTTATCGCGTTCGTGTTTCCCTCGAAATCTCCTATCGTTTCCAATGTCATGGGGTCATTGTCTTTCCTCTGGTGAGATGATTAGGTTGTTAGCTAGCTTCGTGTTGATTTTGATCATGAATAGGATTGGGATTTAAACCTTAGGATGAATCTGTTGGTGGTATTGTACTCTCTTGGTGGCTTCATTTTTTGAGCTTGCTAGTGTAGTGCTATTTTGGGAATCAAGTTGAGCGAGATGATATTCGTTGTTGTTGAGTATTATATCGGTTGCTTGGGATATCATTTGGGAATTAGATGTCTCTAATTGGTGGATTCTAAAAGAGACTTTGTTTTAGGGTAATTGAGTTGGTACCCAAAGTTTGAAGAGTTTTGTCATAAATGAAAATCGATTCATTTTGAGTTTTAGATGATCTAAATGATTTGAATGGTTGTCTGATTTCCAAGTGATTGGTCATTTGTGGTTTGGAATTAGTAATTCTCTTTTATTCTTAAGGAACCATAATTTGCTAATGTGACTATTTATATTTGAGGCTTCGAGCGTAGTAATGATCGAATTAAGGATGTTAGGGCGTATTAAAGAATTCCTATAAGCGATAATGGATTGTGGATTTTCCCTTGTCGTGAGACTTTGGATGAGACTAGTTGGATCTTAGATAATTATGTTTGGTTGCGTGGATTGTGTTTTGATTTTCGAGGATGAGAAAGTTCATTGTAAATTTAGGATAATGAGTTTGAAGTAAATTGGATTAAAGGATTTCATGGTAAGTCCTTTACTTTGTGGTTGTTATCGATCATGTTTCCATAGATAAATATTTTGTTGGTAGTTTCTAGTAAGAGTTTTGATGAAACTAAGAAGATTAGAGTGCGTAATAAATCTTTCATGTGGATTGTTAGTTGTGGAGTCTACCGTGCCGATGGACCTTAGTAGATTCTAATTGGATTCGAATAATTGGGATTTGTTACTCGAAGTTTCGTGATTATAGAATATTTTTGTAGGATTTCTGATGATTGAAAATGATGAGTTGCAAATTGGGTAAATTGCATTCTCTTGAGGATTTGGTTTATTAGTAGATTTAGTGATGTCGAATTCTTGTAGATCTTCCTGCTGACTTTATCTTGATCTTCTTATCCCAAAGAGTTCGATTTGTTTCGTTTTTGCGTGTTTTGTATATATTTTGTTACCCTGAATTGTGTGTGAATTGTACGAGTCGCTCTATGTACATGTAATGTCCTGTTATTTGATTTTATCTTTGATAAAACCTTCAAATTTCCATATTATATTTCTAATTTAGCGTTTCAAAGAAGTCTAAAGATGGTTTTTGTACCTCCTTTTTTGAAAAAAATAGATTTCTTTCGCTTTTATATTTGGATTTTACGTTTGGTTGGATGTTTGCACTTGTTATTGGAGACGTTTGATAACTAGTCCTACACTTACTGCACTGACCCCTTTTCGTAAAATGATCATATCTCCTTCGTTACTTGCTTGTTTTGGGCTTGTGACATCCTGTTGGAACCGTACGAGGATAAGCTATCACCGACTTTTGGAACTTATGCATTTTCATTTCTAGAACTCTAGTTATGACCGTTTGAAGTGGACCCTTTTTTTAGTTGGTTGCCAAACAACGTTGTTTTGGAGAGGTGATATATGTTTTTATTCATTATGCTTCATAAACTTGTTCTAATACTTATGTATCATGTATTGATTCATGTTTACCATAGTTAAGTTTATATAATTCCCTATTCTCATGTTTTGTGACGGTTTTTGATATGTCCCACTTTGAGTCGGTTTTTACAAATGATACGGTTTGAGCACTATTTTGTTATGTGCTTTGTACTCTCATTCCCTTGGCTACCTCCACATTTGTAAGACTGGAATGTCGGAACGGGGATGTATCCTACTGCTTAATTGCATGTGTTAGTGGGCATACGACGACGTTGTTGGGAGGCGAACGCTATGCGTTGATCGACCCGGCCGTCAAATGTTGTGTACTTGCGAGGTTTTGTTATTTGCATGTAGCGTACCGCTTGTTATGAGGCTTGTGCTCTTTTCCGCCTCTTTCGTGAATTGTTCTACTGAATTTGAGGTACACGACGTCAATGATTGACCGAGTCTTGGATGCGAAATGTTTATCGCATGTCGAATCGAAACACGTTTATTCCGAGAATCTGGCCAGGTTTAGACTAGGATCGTATTATTATCGTCGTGCTACCAGGAGGAAGTTAGTCTACATATACGAAATGTAGCATCGTGTATGCGTTCAGGGAAATGTCTTATCCCGTGGATGCCTTTTAATCATACTTGCCATGTACACGGTGCTTGTGCGTTTCATTTACCGTGAGAGAGGTCGTCCTTGTATTGTTATGTGTGGATGAGTGATTACATGATTGATTATTCATGGTCATTCCATGACTTGGCATGATTTGTTTGTCGAGTCTCAATCTTATCAAACTTATACCGCTAACGGTGAGATGCAAGCCCTAGTGAGCGTATTCGGTTGCCTAAGAGTGTCTTCCCCGAGTCTTTGTATAACATGATGGATTCGGATTTGTATTCCATATGCTCTTATCATTATATATTGAATTGCCTATCTATCCTTATCGTATTTCACATGTATATCTATATATGCATGCTTCTATTTTTGTATTTCCTTTTATGTACGTTTAATGTGATATGGCTGGGAGAACCCGGAGTTACTCCCCACTGACTGTGGCGTTCATGTTTTTCATGGATGAACAGGTTGCTTGATTTGGATGGCTTTTTTGCTTATGCTATTTTGGGTTCGGGTGTGAGCTAGCGGGCGTTGTCCCTGGATGAAACACCTTTAGACGATCTTAGCTAGTTGCTAAATAACTTGTCTTTTGTTAACATTTTGAGAGACTACGTCTCTTATAGTATTTTGTATTTGGTTTGTAGTTTTTGACACTCCTCGTATTTTCTATATTGCATGTATAAAAGTTTTTAAAAGTTTCGTATTTCCGCTTTATAATTCACATGCTTGTATGTTTTATATTTCCGCATTCGCGAGGGTTGTCACAGCTACCACAAAGATTCGGAGACGTCCCGCGATGGCAGTCCTGCCCCTATAGCTCTTACTTGTTCATTATGGGAAGTGTCGGGGAGTTATGTGTATTTGATGTTGTTAATTTGTTGCATGTTGAAAATATGTAGAATGGAGTGGACAGATGAATTGTGGAATGTGTGTATCGCATGAGATTGGCGGGAATGGTGTGATGAGATATGAACCACATGAGATGTGGCATGATTATGTGATGTACTTGAAATATGATGAGCATGAACGCGAGTAATGTGTTAAACGGTGTTGATTTTGGCATGAAGATGTGTTATTGTTAACGAGCATATTGTATGTATGCGTTACATGAGATTATGTTATATGTGTGATTATGAGAATATGAATTGAATGGTTGTGATTATAAGCATGAAGAATGTGTTTATCGTTTTCAATAATGCGTATATGAATTACGTATGGTTATGTGAAGCATGTATAAGATGCATATGAACTAACTAAATGTGATTTAGGCATGAGAAATATATTATGGTTATACTATATGTTATATATATGAAGTATGTATGGCATGTGATATATGTATATATGAAAGAATTGAATTGCACGATGAACACGAAAAATATGTATGAAATGTGGCATGTTTCAATGGAGTATGATTTGGAGGTAATTGATATTGATATATTGAGATGATGAGAACATGTAAATAGTTGTGAAGTATGAGAAATAATATCACATGTTATGTATATGAGTATTCATGACTAATTTTTGTATGGGGCTGTATCATTGCCTGACTCGAACGAGTGGTGCAAGATACTCGACCGAGTAGGAGCTACTGAACTGAGCACCTTGACACTCGATTGAGTGTTGGGAGCTAAGCTGAAAGTTTTTATGCGGAAAATAGTAACTCGACCGAGCGCATAGTGACACTCGGTCGAGTATGAAAGGCTCGACCGAGTACCATTATGGCTCGACCGAGCAAAAGTCAAAAGTACATGAATATGGTGACGAATGTTTTTTTTTTGGGTCACTCGATCGAGTGTATGTTAACACTCGACCAAGTGTGTGTGACTCGACCGAGTGTGTCTTACTCGATCGAGTAGTGTGTGTACTCGACCGAGTATCTTGAGTTCGATCGAGTGAGTTGAGCTCGACCGAGTGGCTTCGCCACAGCGGGAGAGTCATGATATTGTTTTGTCATTATATGGTTGTGTTAAGTTATGTACTTAGTCGTTCCGCATCTAATATAAGTGGAGAAGGTGTCATCGTGTTGGGTCATAGTGTATAATTGATATGTGTTGCAAGTATACATTGGTCTTCGTGAATGTGTTTGAAGGATACTATAAGTAAATAATGTTCCCCATGATTGTATTGTTTGTGGGAAATGCGTGTGATTGTATATCGGTAGGACGGATAGATTGATGAGCCTTGCGAGAGATGTGTAATAATGTTGTGTGTTAGAGCAATTTATATAGATGCTTGTGTGTTAATATGATCAAATGATAATAAGGGAATGATAATGTATGAATTAAGGATTGAAGAGAGAGCTATGAATGGTTATATTGGAGAATATGTGTAAGATATAGAGAAAAATGGGGATGTTTTAGTTGATTTGGGATATATGTGATGATGACCGATATAGGAGAATGTAGTGATGATGGTTCCTAGAGAGTTTAGTCCGCTTGATGTGTAAATAGGACTTGGATGTTATTGTTTTGGTGGAAATCCGAATCACTAAGAGACAATTGTGGAGATGAAATATTATGGAAAGCATGATATGAGGTAAGCATCGTTTTGAGGTATGCTAAGGAGATAATAATAATATATAATGAGTTTCGTTATTTGTTTGGGTGAATTAGTAGCAAATGAAGGAAAATAGTATATTATGGGAAAGTATTATGGTGTATGATTAGAAGGGTGTAGGGAAGTGTTGTTGAATATGGAATCTTGAGGTAGTAAGAAGGTAGTCGTGTTATTGGAGGACGAGATAGTGAAAGTGAATCTTTGGGATAATGTGTAATTGTAATTGGTGTGAATTTGAAGGAGTATAAATAGCGAATTGGTAAAGCAAAGGAATAATTGAAGCAATATCATAGCGTAAATTGAATGATATTTATAAATTCATGACATGATTTGTATTGGGAATTATGAGTTGGAAAGACTCAAGTAGAAGAGGAATATTTGGAGGATCATATTTTGAGGTAAGTGATAGAGATGCAAATGACATAGTTGGTAGGAAAGAATAAGAAAAGGTGATAATAGTTTTGAATGGGTTGATAAATGATTTTGTGATAAAATAATATGATATATGTATATTGGCAGACAATATTTTGTGGGAAATTGTCGGTTAGTAATCGAAAAGAATGTTGTGGAAAGTTAGGTGGAGGCATTGTGATTGTTGGAAGTACTCTAAGTAGTGGCTTGTGTGAGATGTATGAGTATTTGGTGGTGTATTGTTAGAATATCATTATTTTTGTATTTGGCAGTCTGAACTCTGAAGTGTTGGGTTGTTGTAATGGAGAGACAAGAGATTTAAATGAGAAATTTTGAATGAATATTCAGTTAAAGTTGTTAGTCGTTGTTGAAACCTTTTATGAGGATGTAGGACTAAAGAAAGAATGGAAGCTATTAAGTCTCAAAAGAAAATGTGAGAGCTTATTGTGGTTATTTGGTAGCTATCTTGAGATATTAGTCTTATTACCTTGTGAGTCGTTTTGCGGGGAGAGAGGGATTGATGGAGGAGGACTTATTATGGTTGAGTTGAGGAAGTTATGCGAAGGTTGTGGTATTATTTGACAAATGTCATAGTTGAGTGTGGAGGTAGTTTCAAGTGTAATAGTTTTGCGGTTGTTTTCATGTTGGTAAAGGAATGTGAGGTGTTGATGTTGTAGTTTCTAATTAGTTGTGTTGCCGGGTTAACCTTTGTAGTATTGGGTGACAAAAATGTGGATTTATGAGTAAAAGGAGAGTAATGTGTCGTAGTTCCGTGGCTTTGTTATTGAGATAGCGTATGTGTTATTATAAGCTTGTTACTCGTATGTTGGATTAGTAGACTGAGGTGAGAGTGTCCTCGAGTAACGCTTGGAGACAAGTGTATAGGGAAGTATTGGTTATATATGTGTGTCGAATTAGGCTATGTATCCTTTCTTGTATAGTCTTTTGTTGTGTAATGGTGTCAGTAGTTTGGTGGTCCGTTTATCGGTCATGTGGTGTATGAGTCCCCGTGAGTCAGTTAGAGTATCGAGTCTTGAGGGCTTGAAGCAATCATGTGTTGGGCACGTTTATAGAGGTTGTATTTTATTGTTATAGTTTTGGTAGCTATTGTCTGGTGGGTATAAGAGTAGAGTCTAATCGGTGAAGATTTATCGGTCATTATTGCTCAGCCCCTTATTCTTTTAGTATTTGGGTCGAGTAGCTTGATTGATGGGGTTGTTCCGTTTATGAATTTGGATGTTTTGACTTTGTGGGTGTGAGGAGGTCGAGAAATATAATTACGGTGTGCTTGACGTTGTAAACGGTTCATGGTCGTTTGGAGGATTTTATGGAGATATGGTGTTAGAGAGCATCATGGTTGAGTGTTATGTGGTTGAGATAGGGTGAGAACTCTGAAGAATGTTATGAGTAATCGTGGTAAATGATTGATCTAATGTTTCATGTGGATGATTTCTAGGTAGATTCTTGGCAATGTGAAAAATGAATGGTGTTTGGGGTTGTCATATAATTCGCAGTGTTGGTATTGGAGTATTAAGTGAATTTGGGTGAGATGGGATGAGGGCGATAAAGTAAATGGATAAGAGCTAATGATGAATGGGGTTAGAAGGCGTAGCAGCTTTTGAGGAGAACGGGTTGCCTCCATGTCATGACTATGTTTTATGGAATAGTTAGACAATATGGAGATTTGGTTGATAAAATGTGGGTGAATTGTTGTTAATCAGTTGTGCAGTTGAGGTGTTATTATAGGCTTTAGTGTGGCGTTGCGGCCTTAGTTATTCAGTGATGGTCGGTTTTGGGTTATATGGAAGGATATAACTATTTTTGCATGACGATAAGTTGTAGTATTAATGTTTGGTACGATGGTGGAAGTTAAGGAGTATTATGTTGTAAAATGGTATGTGATGTTGTGAGTAATTCGTGGTGGATCAGGTGCTAGGTTTTGTTGAGAGGCTGAGTTTGATATGATTTTGATAATGGCGTGGGTGTGATGTCGTTAGGAGGTGAAAATTTTGATAATGGCATTTGACGGTGTTAGCTCGGATCTCTTGTTGATGTATTGTTGGAGTAAGTGTCCTCCACAATAGTGCATTTATATAATAAAACTCATTTGGAATATACGTGGCATGGTTAATATATTTTGATACTCCACGTCAGTTGATTAACGTAAATCGGTAACGCTCGGCTGACTAGAGTTTGACGTTATTGTCGTATGACGGCGGTGATCAACTGATCCATTTAGGTCACACCTATAGGATGAGACCCAAATAGAATACTAATTATTTGTATACGATACAGTTTAATTAGGGCATTACATATATTTGATATGTACGTTTAGTTACGAGAGTTATTTATTGGAAATTGAGTTAGAAACTCATTCCACTTAAGTTTATTAGTCAATTATACGGTAACTGACTGAATAAATTTTACGTCTTATTTTAATACGATTAAATAAGATTTAATTTAGTTATTAATCGTTAATTCATTAAATTAGTTGAGGTAATGCATATATTTTAAGGTAGAGGTAATTAGTTAATTATATTTACAAGAAGTTTTAAAATAAATTAACTGGGCGTTGTGGGATCCATTATATATTGATATAATGGTAAAATATTACTTAAAATTTAAGTACATATTGTTTATTAATTTGTGTCATATAATTGTTATATGATCAAATTAACACTTAATTATACAATATAATTAAATATATGATTATAAGTATTTGTGGGACAAATATCAAAAATCAAAATGGACCACAATACACATGTGGAGGCCGGATTTTTGCTAGTAAAGATCAATGATGATTGTTCTCTACTAATTCAATACCCCACCATATGATTATGACATGTATGACACATGATCATTATCATTATACAATCTCATACACTACCATTATGCATGTGAATAAAAATAAGAAGAAAATCACCCATTTTGGGGCTAGAGGGTGCCGGCCAAAAGGCCATTAAACAGAACAAAAGTTGTTCAATTTTTCCTCTTCATTCTTATGCTTATTTTCTTCTTCTTTCTAAAAACCTCCAACATCTCTCTAAAACTCACATGCAAACTAATATTCATACCATATTACTAGTGTAGTAATATAATAATATTAGTAGTATAATGTCTTACTTATTATCTAGTTAATAATAAGTTAAGATTATTTGGGTTGATTCTTGGGTGCAACAAGAAGGAGACCTTCTACTTTGGAGGTTGTTTTATGGAGGATCATCCATTAATTTCATGCTCAAGAACAATAAGAAGGAGTTCTTATTGTGCCCATATTGAACCAAAAAATCTCAATGTAAGGATGTTTTCGTCTTATCTTTTCTTTTATGCTTTTATATTTGCATGCATGATAACTAGATCCCAAATCATTAAGTTAATGTAATTTAATGAACTAATTAGAGGAGTCTAATTAGAGGTCTAGGACTTTCATGTATGTATTGTTGGAAATTTGGGTTATGATGTGGTATCGGATTGTGACGGTCTTTGGGGGTACCCTTGATATGTGATGGTGGTAGTTTTCGCGTGACTGCTTTATTTCTCTTGTTGTAAATGAGGGTGTGAACTTCGGGGACGAAATTCATTTTTAAGGAGGGAAGAAAGTAATAACCTGTATTAGTTTTGTAAGACTTTTTCTCTCTTATTGGTCTTATTTTATTGATGGGAACTTGGTGTTGGTTTTGTAACGAGTTGACATGTAATTGGTTGAGTCCTTGTGCCATTATCTTGTGTTGTGTTGTTGTTGGTTCGTGATTTGCATATGTGTTATGATGTGCTGTTGTGACATATGTTTAGCATATGTGTTGTGTGGTGTCTTGTGTTGTTAGCTGGTAGGGGTGTTTGTGTGGTAGGAGTATGAGTTGTGAATTTCGAGGATGAAGTTCGTTCTACAGGATGTAAGACTGTAATACTCTGTATTTCTTTGTATAGGGGCTCGACCGAGTAGGGCTTACTTGACCGAGTACTTATAGTACTATAAGCACTCGGCCGAGTAAAGGCCACTCGACTGAGTGGTTTTGTCTGATGTCTTTAGTGGTATTCTGATCACGTGTATTCGGCCAAGTGATATCGGCACTCGACTGAGTAAGTCGTACTCGACCGATTACATGTTGTACTCGATCGAGTACGACAGACTTCAGGGTTTAGTCGGACGAATGATTAAAGTGTAATAAGAAAAGTCAGTTTCATAATTCAGTTTTACGTTTCTTAATTACAAAACCCTATTTCTCAAATCCTCTGTAATTCCTCAAGAAACCTTTCATCATCTCGTGCCAGATCCAACCTTTTACTACGTTGATTGATTGCTTGGGTAAGTATCCTTCATTATGATTGATTGTATTGTATTTGTTAAACAACGTAATAGATTTAGGGGAAAAGGCCAACAAGGGTTAGTATTGATGTTCGCCCCGTGGTTATCCCGCCACGTGGGGGATGTGCACATTAATGTTCTCGGTTATCTTGCTGTGGCGAGATGGAAGTTCAACACATGTGGATGCCGTCCAAGGTCAATAGGTGGTTTTGGTAGAGTAGGGATGGTAACCTGTGTCTACTGAGGTAACCACTGCGGTGGCCCTCCGGTTTCTCTTCCCTTGTGCTTATCTTTTACGTTGGTCGGTATATGAAATACTGACCCCTTACTGTTTTAAAAAATGGCTGTGATCCATTGGGGGATGGTGAGCAGGTGATCATAGGTAATCTATAGCGCTGCGTTGGGATGAGGATGGAATCACTATGTCATGTCTAGCTTCTTCTTGTCAGTCTTAGAGTCTTGATTATTGATTAGTAGTTTATTTATTAACACGATATCATTATTGAGTTGAATTGTTGATCAGATGGTATGCCATCTGTTTTGGGATTTTGTATTGACATTTAAACGTCGTTAAATGAATGCTGTTTCTTTATTGCTTGTTGGGATATTTACTACCTCGAGAAACCGAGATGGTAGCACTCTTTTATACTAAGGGGGTCTTGTAAGGCACCTTGGTGTATGAGGGTGTTACACGTGCCCCCCAACCAAAAATAATTGCTGTAGGCAGGCTGAAACAGTCTAATGGTACATGCTTTTTTCCTCCAGGACTAGCTACAATCAGGAGGGGGATCATATGTAGTCCAGGATGGGTTAGACCCCATTGATCTACAATGTCTTTCTTTTACTTATTTTGGTCTTTTGTCAATAATCTTGAACCTTACCTCCTCTAATACCCGGATATTTGCGACCACAAAGGAACATTTGGATATATATAAAAAAAAGTCATGGGATTAGAGAGAGAAAGCTCCGACTTCTTTCTAGGAATTATAGAATTTTGATTTCAAAATGGTAAGAAAAACCATCAATAAAAAATCCCAAATTAAACACAAAAATAAAAATACTATTAAAACAAGATTATCTTTTAGTAATTGCGACGATCTTCTCTTAGACATGGATGTTCCTAGTTCATCGAATGTTTGTATTCCTCAATCGGTAGAAGCGAAAAGTATGAAGAACATGAGTGATATAGTGGGGATTCCTGTACTAGATCTTGACTTCATTGTGGGTGAGGAATAGGCTACTACAGAGGCAGGGGAGTGGACTCAGGTTAAGGGTAAGTCTCATTCTCCTCCAATTAATGGTCAAATCCCGTCAATTGCTAAGGCTAAAGAACTTCTACAATTATTGTGTGCGGACGTACAACCTGAAATAAAGTATTGGTCCACCGCACCAGTTGTCTGTTATGTCTTGGGGGGCAATCCTCCTTGGGAAATTTATTCTGGATTTTTGAAGAGGATATAGGGGTAGTATAACTATGATAAAATTGCTTTTTTTTTTCTTAATAGGGCCTTCCGAGTACACTTTCCTACTTTAGAATATAAGAATCTTGTCTTGCAACAGGGTTTTCCAATGTTTGATAATAAACCACTTGTGGTTAAACCATGGTCCGAAAACTGTAATCTAGCTAAGGAGAAAGTGAAAGCTGTTCCTATCTGAATTCGACTTAATGGATTAACGTTGAAATTTTTGGAACCAGTCTAGTCTGGAGAAAAACTCTACGTTAATAGGCAAATATATGAGATGTGATGGGGCCACAGTGGACAAAACCAGACTTGGTTATGCCAGGATCATGGTTGAGGTTAGTGTGGGCCAAGAGTTTCCTGGAGAATTGTATTTTAAGGATGAAAAAGGAAATGGGGTTTGTGTTTTAGTGGAATATGAATGAAAGCCAGTCATTTGCCAACTGTGTAATGGCATATGACATGATCAAGTGGTTTGCCGGAAAAAAACAGTTGCCAAAGTCCAAGTGACTGTGAAGGAGTGGAGACTGATCGTCCAACCTTTACAACCAACACTGCAAACACCAAAACCTGTTGAGGGGATTGACCTGTTTGTACTATGGCGAGGCCTGCACCTACAACCATCTCTCCTGCCATGACACCCACAACCTTAGTCACTCAATATGTCAGGCAAGAGTTTCATACTTGGACTATACATAAGGGGAATAAGGATAGAACTTATGTTGATGTGCTTACCTATCCTATTAAGCATATGAATGGGGGGCAGGACAATCCACCAGGGTTTAATAGTGGATAACATTAGGAGTTGGAATGTGAGGGGTATGAATAAAATTACTAAGCAGATTGAGATAAAGAGATTTCTTCATCAAAATAACATTGGTTTGTATGGACTGGTGGAGACTAAAATAAAGGATTCTGATTGTAGTAAGATTCTAGCTAATCTTGGCCAGCAATGGAGACGTATTATTAATAATAAATTTCATGCTGGTTGAAGAGTTTGCTTAATTGGGGTTGAAAAGGTGTTTCAAGTTAATTTGGTATCTATGTCAGATAAACATATTACTACTAAGGTTATTGAAATTCCTACAGGTGATGAATTTATGTTTTCTTTCATTTATGGCTATAATGATGATACTAATAGGATTAGGCTTTGAAAGGAGCTTAAAGTGATAAAGGATAGGTATGGTGGCCCTGGAGTATTTGTGGTGACTTCAATAATGTGCTTCATTTAAATGAGAAGATTGGTAGGGAGGTTACATGGGCTGATATTGCTGATTTTAGAAATTGTGTTGCTTAGTGTGAGATGATTGATATTAAGGCAAAACCGCGAATATCATTCTCTAGAATTGATAGATATATGGTGAATGTCGATTAGGTGAGTTTATACCCTGATTGTTATGCTTATTTTCTTCCTGAGGGTTTGTTTGACCATAGTCCTATTGTCTGTAATAGGAGAAATGTCATAAATAAAAAACCTCACTTCAAATACTTCAACATGTGGGGTCATGATCCTAATTTTCTGAGTATATTGCATCTTTCCTGGAATAAGAATGTGTGGGGGACCAAGATGTATCGAAACTCAAAAGTCTTAAGTTTCCCTTGAAGGTGCTTAATAGGAATGGATACTCTGATATAGATAAGGTTCTTAGACTCGCTAAGGATAAACTTGGATGATTTACATGTTAAAATGCACAACAATCCTAATGACCTGTCTATTCTAGCAGCTGAATCCTTGGCTGCTAAAACTTATAAGGGTCTTAGTAAAGCTTACCATAGTTTCCTAAGTCAGAAGGCAAAGGTGGATTGGATTAAGGAGGGTGAGGATAACACTAACTTCTTTCATAGTAAAAATCAAGGCATGGCGGAGTCATAATAAAATTTTGCAATTTAATGATAAGAATGGTGTCTGTTGTTCTGATCCACATGACATTGAGAAAGCTTTTCTTAATTATTATGAAGATTTGTTGGGGAGTAGTAAGCATGTTCCTGCTCTTCACATCCCCACTATGAGGAATCAAGCTGTTATTCATGATTATCACAGGAATATTCTGATGAAACCAGTCACTCCTATGAGGTAAAAAAGTATATTTTATCTATTCCTTCTTCAAAATCCCCTCTAGTCAATTATTTAGGGACTCATGGGAGGTGGTACGAAAGGATGTGACTGAGGCTATTTTGGATTTCTTTGCCACTGGAAAATTAATGAAAGAGGTTAATACCAGTTTACTCACTTTGATTCCTAAGGTTAGTCATCCCACTACTGTGCTAGAATTTAGACCTATTGCTTGTTGTAACATCATATACAAATGCATATCAAATATTATTATTGCTAGATTGAGTGAAATTCGGCCTGATCTGATTAGTGGTAGCCAGGGTGCCATTGTTAAAGGTCAAGACATTGTGGAAAATGTGTTAATGAGGTTGTATAGTAGAAAGGATGCCTCATCTAGGTGTGTCATTAAAATTGATCTCAGGAAGGCTTATGACACTATTGAGTACGAGTTCCTTCACCAAATGATGCATGCATTAAACTTCCCTGATAGATTCATTGATTTGGTGATGTGTTGTGTCACTACGCCTACTTATACCTTGAATGTGAATGGTAATTGTTTTGATTTTTTTAATGGTAAGAGAAGGCTAAGGCAAGGGGACCCTCTTTCTTCTTTCCTCTTTACTTTATGCATGGAGTACTTATCCAGAATCCTAAATATTATTGCTTCACAAGATAATTTTAGATTTCACCCTCTCTGTGGGAGTGCGAAGCTAAATCACCTTTTATTTGCTGATGACTTGCTCCTCTTCTGCAAAGGAACAGAAAAGTCTATTATGTGGTTGGTTAGAGGATTTGCTACCTTTTCTTTATCTTCTGGATTATGCCTTAATAGAGATTGACTGACATTATTTTTAATGGGGTACTTGATGGGATACAGAATAACATTCTTCAAGTTTCTGGTTTCAGATTGGGGACGCTTCGTGTTAAGTATCTAGGGGTACCTATGTCTTCTAGGAAACTCAACAAGAATAAAGGCTCCAAGCTCACTGATAGGATTGTTACTAGAATCAGATCTTGGGGTGCTAGACACCTCTCCTATGCTGGCAGACTAACTTTGGTGAATGTTGTTCTATCTTCTCTTCATTCCTATTGGGCATCAATGTTCTTGATCCCAGCTGGTATTTTAAATAAGATAGACTCAATTTGCAGGAATTACTATTGGGAAGGTAAGGAATCTTATCTCAAAGCTCTTAATGTGAAGTGGGATACTTGTTGTAGACCTAAAGATGAAAGGGGGCTCGGTATCAAATATTCCAAGAATTGGAATAGAGCTCTTTTGGGTAAGTACACTTGGTGGATTGCTAGTAAGAAGGATAATTTATGGGTGAAGTGTGTTCACAATGTTTATATGAACGATATGCATTGGAAATATTACAAAGCTCCTAGTGATAGTAGTTGGCCTTGGAGGAGGATTATTCATAATAAGGACAAGTTCAAGGAGGGTTATGTTGATCATTTATGGTTGAATCAGTGTAGAGACTACAGTATGGATTGGGGATCTCAGTGGCTGAGGACTGCAAGTCCTAAAGTTCCATGGAGATTTATTTGCTGGGATAGAATTAATCTGCCTAGGTGTTCTTTCATATTCTGGGCATGCCAGAAGAAGAAACTACTGACCTGTAATAGAGTTATCCGAATGAGATTTGGGCAGAACTCCACTTGCTATATTTGTGATATGCATGATGAAAGTCATGAGCACCTGTTCTATTGTTGTGAGTATAGTAGAAGATGTATTACCCTGGTGAAATCGAAACTAAACATTGATTTTAATGAGCAGAATATGGTACAATGGTCTCGAATGGACATGTAGTCAGCAAGCTTAGACGAAGAATTGTGTGTGCATGTGTGACTGGCATCACCTATGGGATATGGCAAGTCAGAATTAGAGCAATAATCAATCAGATTGTGACTATCCCTGAGATCATAGTACAACAAACTTTGAAGGATGTGAAGGAAAGTTGGAGGATCATGAATTTGAAAATTGTCCAACCTAGAGATAGTAGATGGATTGCTAGTATAAGAATGTTTGTAGCAATTGTTTTTGTTGTAGCGGCATATGCATCTGTGTAGTTACTATGAATATGGTACGAAATGAACAATATTGTATTGGTTTTTGAGCGTAATATATTCTTACCCTTTCACCAAAAACCAAAGGAACCTTTGGATGCATGAGAGGACCCTTGGGTTTGATGAGTCTACTCGAGAGTGAGGTATGACTATAAGTGGACCGAGTATAACCTATACTAGCTAGACTTAGTGAAGTTGTTATAATGTTCGTCAATATAAGAGTTATCTTTAAACTGTCATTAATTGAGATCTAGACATGATATTGATGTGATTATAACTAAAGGTGATAGCTTGTCTTATTACGATTTGATCGGTAGGTCATTCGCTCTAACCGGCCGAGAAACGAGTGAGATATGACTGTTTACGAAAAGTTGTCATTGCTGAGAACTGCGCTGTAACTCGACCGAGTTGGTCTGTTACTCGACCGAGTTGGTCTATTACTAGACCGAGTTGGTCTGTTACACGACCTAGTATGTGTCGGGTTCAACATTCCTTGTTTTATCCGCCTAATTTTTTGGGTTTAATATAATGCGGACCCTATTTCTTCCTTACTCTTTCATTCTCCTTCTAGAAACCTAGTACCTCTCTAACCTCTCTCTAATATCTCTCTACACTCCTAATCACCTCTCTAAACCTCTTCTTAATCTCTTCTTGAAAATTTATTTGTTCAGAGTCCAGAAGGAATTTAGGATTCATCACAAGTTAGGTCTTATACTACATTTTTGCGTCACACTAAACCTTCACACACAGAGAACGAGCATTGCAAGTAGCAAAGAGTACCAATCAATACACACACGCTAGAAACAATACCACTTTATACGAGCAACTCACATATTTAACCGCCCTACAACAGATTCTCAATAATCTAATTCATAGTACACGTTCACTCGCGCATTAAGTATCGACATTTATTGATCACACCTTCACCATGGCAGATCACACATTCACTTGATCTCCTAACAAATAGCACTTCATTCTCAGAACCGTTATTTATCCAAAGTAAGTTCATACACGGATCGGTTTTCATAACATCTTGCATTCAAACCACAATCACATACCTTACATAATATTTACCACACCATGCATACAAATTCCCGACTCGTTTACCCAATCGCGGCGTTTCTGGCTTAAGCTTATTAGGACCAGGATCCATAAGTGAGGGCGCCTTCGCACCCAAAACCAGCATAACTGGGGCCTAACACACGTACACTAGGTTCCTTTAAATTGACACTTGTGGTACACATCCTGGTGATAGACCACGGGATGGAAACGAGGGACAAGCGACTCCAAATGAACTCTAATGACTGTCAAAACGACCGTACCGGCGCATAGATGACGACCAAGGGGTAGACACAAGTGTTTGAGCCATCACTTGACGACAAACTTACAAATTGTCATAAATTGTTCTGCGTATCAAACACGCGGCCCAATCATCACTGGGTGGTTGGCGGAAGTTGTAGAAACGAGGTATCTACAGAGCCCCCACTTTGAATGAGGCTTGGACAAGGCAAAAGTCAAATTATAGCCATCAGGTTAATCGAGGATTACAACCTGACGAATATGGCGACGCGAGGCGGTTCAAGAGGTCTAAACCAAGGATCTGTCGTCGGGAACATTTTAAAGTCTGTCGACTAGCGGGGGACGGTCGTTTAAATTTCATTAGACTGCGTATAAAAGCTCTCCAACTATAAGAAAGAGTCATACCCAAGTCATCTTCTTATTTGGACTCAGATTGCTATGTGAGGCTCGCCAGCCGTCTGAATAGGGTTGCGTAATGCGGCTCGCCAGCCTTTTGAACGAGGTGCGTAATGAAGCTCGCCAGCTGTCATATGTGGGAATCTGCCTGTTTATGTCCTCAGGCGAACTCTCGTCGGGGAAACATAATATTGAAAGGAACTTGCAAAACATGATATACGGAAGACTCTGTCAGGATCGATTCTTTCCCGGAAATCTGCTCGGTAGTGACGAACAAAATTCTAGTGATAAAACGTGAGCCCACGGATTGTATGTCCAGAAGGTGGGTCTCTACTGGGATAATAACGTCATGTGACCGTTTCGATGCTCGTTAAAATAATGGTCTTGAAAAAAGAACCAAGTTTATGAAATAAGGTGTCGGAGAAGAGACGCACAAGATTTGGGCCCACAAGTAACAAACTTTTAACGAATTGTCAAATTGAAATGAAATCCTGCTGCAAAAAAAACGCAGCAAGAGCTGCGACCTTTGGAATAAAACGAATAAACCTGTCTGAGTAAAAGCGCGACAGTCGGACTTGTTGTTCATTGTTTCAAAACACAAAATAACACGAATAAACCTCTCAAAATCAAACCAAGACTCGTCAAATATTGATTAATTTGTGCTACCAATAATGACTAATCGAGGTCTGCGTCCTATTTTTGCTTTATGCTTCTAATTTTGTTTGATTTTAAATTGAAATTACGTTTCTTCCCTTAGAAAATGTCGAAAAATTTGGGATTTTGCCCCATTTGATTTGTATGCTAGAAATTGATAGTAGAAATGAACACTAGGCTTCATTAGGAACGTAACCATGTATTTCTTTTGCATTTGTGTCGAATTTTGAGCAAATGAGACGGTCACTCTGCTAAATCGAAAACCGTTTTGAAAACGTCCTTTGACTCGACCATTTTGGATGAAACTTGGTGTTTTGGAACACTTGTGTATTATTTAAACTTGTTGTGGAGTTGGATTTTTAATTTGTGACGCCTTCTGCAGGACACTTTTTCATGGCATAATCACCATTATAGCGAAATGCTGTCGAAATTTTGACTTGAACGCGTGACTAGGCTTTGAATAGACTTGACTTGACCTTACCCTACGGGTGTAGTCACTCTTTGGAAGAAATGGCCGAAGACGGTCGGAACTTCCCTTAAAGATTGAAACGACTTGAACAATTCCTTGAAATACTGGGGATTGTTTGAAACCGTTGGGGATTATTTGAAATCGCTTTGGAATAGCAGGTAATATTCCTCCTACTTCGGGGAGAGCTCCTATGGACATAAACCTTGAGCCTTCATCTCCTCGCGTGGGAGAAGAGATACCAGCTAGAGTGTTTGTGGAGGTCCCGAGGAGGGCCAATGTAGGACGAGGTGGACGCCAGTTGTTGGGTGCAACATTTAATTTCTCATTTATAAAATGCTAATGATAACCTTTAAATTTGAATTGATGTAGGAGGCCGGGAACATGAGGTCTTTTCTGGTTACACGACGATGATGGAGGCCTACGAGAGGTTGACGGAGGAGGAAAAAGCTATGGTCGTGGCAGGAGCCTTCGGAGACCTGGTTAGGGCCTTAAGGGCGATCAGGGCGAGGAAGATTCGGGCTAATCTTAGCCTGATTCGAGCCTTTCTTGATCGGTATTGGGATACGACTTCGACCTTTCACATGCCTTTTGGAGAGGACGTGGTTACTTTGGAGGGTTACGACATGATTTCTTGTCTACCGTGTGGAGAGGAGTCCCTGGAGTGGCCGTCGATAGCCATGAGGGTCAACTCGTAGGAGGCGAGGAGTTTAATAGGCTGGAACCTACCGGCACGGGCAGCTACCATTCCTAGGTTGGATCCGAGCACTAACGCAGAGACTACTTTGCGGGTAGGACTGGCGAGAGTGAGGATGGGTGGGTAGATGGTACATCCTCCTCCTTGTACAGCTGATTAGAGGGCTCGACTTTGGCTGTGGTGTTTCTTGTCTTTGATCTACTTTCGAGACAAGAGGGAGAGGTTGTCGACGAAGTTCTTTCTTTTTCATCTGACTTGAGTAGCCTAAGTTGATAGGACTGGGTTACTCCTGGCTTTGCGGTCCTCACCCGCTATATGAGGTCTATGGTCAGACCGGAGCTGATAGAGAAGGGGACTTCTCCCGCTACTGCTGGTCCTGGGCTTTTGTTGGAGGTATGAACCTTCCTTTTGTATGAGTTGGGTAACTCATCTTGCATTTGATCAAAAGATCAATATTTGTTGTTAAACGATTATTGTTTTGTTTGCAGACGTGGGTGTACTCTAACTTTTCGGGCTTTGCCCCCAAGTGGACGGAGTCGGAGCCGAGGGCGTAGCCCACTGTGAGGGACTGGGTGATGTGTCGTAAGAAGACCCAGCGTTCATCTTATGATGTTTGTAGGAGGGGCGTGAATGCCCTACAGATGGATAACGTAAGTATCTTGATTTTGTTTTCTGCCTTTAGAAATAACCGTAGGAACGACCCATTCGTTTCTAGAACTGATCATAAGGATGACCCCTTTGTTTCTTTATTTCAGTAGGTGCCCAGACCTTGGGGAGACTACCAGGATGCTCCGGCTTTTGTGGCCGAGGTCCTGCGTTCTAGGAGTGCGAGTCGGTTGTTGTTGAGGACGCCCATGGGACCCGTGTGGAAGCTGGGTGAGCTATCTTCCCGATAGTGCTCTCGTGACACCTTTGAAGTCCTCATCGATCCTCCTGGGTCGATATTCAAGGAGCCCTCTGAGGCCAAGAGAGAGGCGAACTTGGTCGGTGCTAGTGGGGATGCTCTCTTGCTTCTTGGTGAGGACTAGTCTGGGTTTGTTCACCAGAGACTTGCGTACTGGTCGATAGTGGTAAGCATTGCTTATTTTGAACTAAATTGGTTTGAAAGTGATGAATGATTTTAAATTAAAGAGATGTTTGTCTTTTGTAGGAGATCGAGATGGCGGGCATCGATCCCACATCTTACCCCGAGGTAATGGAGTATACTGACGTGGTTGGTTTCACGACGACTTTGGAGGTCCGCATTTCAGTGAGGCGGTGACCGATGCTGGCCTGGAGGAGTGGCAGCACTTCGTGAGGAGGGTGAGCTTCCAATTCTGACTACTTTTATTGTGTAGGAATGCGTTTGATTTTGACCACTACTTAAGCTTGAATGCAGGTGGCATTGTCTTAGCACGTCGCGTTATGGAGAGTGGCCAACCAGTTGCGGTCTACAACTGTTGAGGCACTCGTAGATGGGCGGGATCAACATGTATGAACCTCTCATTCCCTTGTCATTTTTTGTTGTATTTTTGTATTTTTTTGAAATGTAGTGTCTGAAGTGAGGCATTTCTTTCACAGACGGACCTTGAGCGGGAGCTGGCGGAGTGTCGGGAGGAGACAGCTCGTTTGTTGAGGGAGATGGCGGCTAGGGATGCCGAGATTGCCGCCCTTGAGGTGACCGTGGCCATGCTGGGTGGTGATGAGGATTAGTTGCATTTTGTTGTTTGACTTGTACATTTTGACTTGCTTTTCTATATATTGACTTTGTTTTCGAGTGAAGGCCCCCAGTTTAGATTTTGGGATTTTGTATGGGCGAGACCCCCTAGTTTGATTGTATATGATGGCATGAGTGCCTTTGCGGTTAGGTGTTCTTGTTCCTGCATGTTACTCTTAAAAAAGAGGTTTGGTAGACGACGGTTTCTGCCGTTATGTTGCCGAAAATCACATAGCTATCACATAATAGACATTACATAATTTACGTGTAACATTGGTGGCCTAAATTGGCGCAAAACGGAAAATGAAATGTGCAAAAATGCACAGAAATGACCGGACGGTAGGGAGGGCTATCCCCAAAAGAAAGAAATTTTTAAAAGAAATGTAAGTTTATAAAGAAATAAAAAAAATGTTAGAAATAATTCTCGAAAAATGAAATGAAATGAGTAAATGTGCTTGTTTTGGCGATAACGTCGAATTCCGTCTTGAAGAGCGAACCCGACCAGGATTAGGAAATCCAATATTATTGAAAATCTGCATATTGCCAAGTCCATATCCCTTAGGAATAGGAAGTTATAGTTGGACGGAAATTCAGAAAGATCCAAAGCTGGAAATTAGGAAAAAGGATTTGGGGCAGAGGCGCAGCAAGAGCTGCGACTCTTCGAAAGGGCGCAGCTCAAGCTGCGTCCGTTCCCGGGTTAATCCGTCCTTGATTGGAATTGGGCGAGCGCGAATAGTATAAATAGACATGTCGTGGAAGCTATTACTCATATAATTCTTCCGTGTATCATAAGTCAATCACCAAAATCTCTCTAAAAAAACTAAAGTTTCACAATCATGGATGCTTTCGAAAACCGTCTTAAGGAGTGGACCAACAAGTTCACCAATGTAGAGAAACACGATATGGGTGCTTTTAATTTGGGATCGATTTTGAGCCTAAAGTTGGTAAAGTTTGTGAGGCCGGATTATTGTCTTCAGTACCAGGACCCAGATTTTCATGTTTTCGCCTTTCCTGGAGATGATATTTTTCCTATTCCTAAGGAAATAGCTGCCTTTGGAGGGTGGGATCCTGAAGATGCACCAGTTATACCCCTTAGCTCCCAAAGGTATAAGAATAAATTTAGGTACCTTATTGGGTTGACCAAGGCTAAGGTAGATCAATATGTTACCTCGAAAGACGTTCGTATAGGCAATTTTGTTAATCAATTCATAAATAGGACGGACCCTACTATATTCAATGCTGCGAGGCGCAGAGCGTTTGGATTCTGCCTTTTGCATTGCTTTATTTTGCAAGGCCATGTTGATAAAGAGATAAGAGGGGACCCTCTTTTCTTGAATCTGGTAGAACATATGGAGCTGCGCAAGAGCCCAGCGTGCCTTTGTCTCGGAGAGATCATTCTTGGCCTAGATAATAAGAAGGGGAATCGGGAATTTCCATACTTGGACAGTTCCATTATCTTGCAGGTGAGAACTCTTTCTTTTCTCTTTCTTTTTTTTTTGTCTCTTTTCGTTTTTTTCTTTGGTTTTTTTTTTGTCTTTTTCTTTGTTTTTTTTTTGTTTCTCTCCTTTTTTTTACTAGACATATTCTTTTTCCTTGTTGCAGATATGGCTAATGGAACGATTGCGATTGATCGAGCCCCAGTTAATGTGTCGGGATACTGTGCTCGATCAATTACTATGAGAACTAGACTATATATGGTGGACTTTTCCCGGGTATGCGATTATTGGGAAAATAAATTAAAGTGTGAAGGCGGTCCCTTGATTCAATGGGTCTTGCCATGGTGGCATCTCAGGTCAGTCACTGGGCATCTTCTTTGGATCCTACTCGTTCAGTTCGTGTTCCTGGCTTACAATTAATGGTGTGTATATTTCCGGAAAGACTGTTGAGGCAAGTAGGCCTTAAACAGACAATTTCGAGGCTTGATAGCGTTCCCCAAACTACCTTGGCTCATACTGTAGAGTCTTGTCGGGAATGGGTCGTTAGATGGGTTCAGAAGAATATGTGGTTCATACCCGTTCCAGTTGGCTGATTATGGGTGTCTCGCTCATACTTACAGTGGAAAAAGGCTAATACTCCTGAGAAGCGTGAGAAACTGAGGAACACACGAGTGTATAGACTATAAAATCCGTGAGCCGGCTAAGAGAAAGAGAAGTATCTGACAGAAGGGGAAGAAGAAGCCGGATTCCTAGTTGTTCATCTAGCGAAGAAACCGAGAACTACTCCTTCCGTTAAGATCGTGATGGATAGGAATGGTAAGGCTAGACCACGAGAAAGACCGTTGGTGATAAGATCTGAGATAGCACAAGAACGCCCGGTTCGTGGTCGAGACAAGAAGATTGGTAAGGGTGATAAAGGGAAGGGGAAAATGGGAGAATAGCCTTAGTCACGTTTTATTATTTAGATTTTGTTTTTGAGTTGTAATAAATGGCGGGGTTTTTAGAATCCTAGCCTAACTTTTTTTTTCAGCATTTTTTTTTGTATGTAGCGTATTATTATTAATAATGGAATAATGAATAAAAGATCAAGTTTAGTTAAGAAACTGTTGGGATTTTCTTTTTATTATTCTTGTCGAATTTCAACAGCAAATGCAAATGTCCTTCTATTTACATTTTAAGATAATGACGGGCTGAATCTTGTGAAGGATTGCCTACGTATTCATTAGAAAAAATGAAATCAAACCCTGCGCGTAGTTCGAAAAATGTAAAAGAATAATTGTTCGAAACAAGAGCTTGTAATGAACTTAAAAAAAGGCGGCATGTGCCTTGCTTACTCCCAAAAGAAGTACAATTCAATTTATTTGATCGATGACATGAGGATTATCCAAATGTCAAAATGCAAGAGCATACTGACATTAAATATTTGGCTATGGTTGGTTTTATTTCGTGTCGCATGAGCGGCACGCGGGTTGACGTGAGCCGTGCTTGGTTTTCTTTTTTCGACCTATGTTAAGGGTAGTATCTATTCAAATGCTCTAGGTTGGTAGGGTTAGAGAATTCATTTCCATCTAGGTCTGTGATTCTAAGTGCATCCCTTGAGAATATGGATTTGACTAAGAAAGGGCTCTGACTGATTTGAGCACCAAATCCCATTCTTTGATGTTTATAGATTTAACCCATTTATTGAAGGCCCGTTTGATACGTGCTTGATATATCTGTACATTATGTAAGGCACGCAGTCTTCGCTCGTTTAGAGGACAAGTTCATCATATCTATCTCTTTTCCAGTCAGCTTTCAGAATTTCACTCTCCAAAAGGATACGTAGAGACGGGATCTCTAGTTCTACTGGTTGTACCGCCTGCATCCCGTAAGTTAAATAGAAAGGAGTGTCCCTCGTGGGTCTCCTAACTGAAGTGCGATAGCCCCATAATGCAAAAGGTATTTTACTTGGCCAATCGCGGTAGTTGTCTATCATTTTCTTGAGGATTGTGATGACATTCTTATTAGCTGCCTCTACTCTCTGAGGTCTGTAAGGCGAGGAATGGTGATGCTTGATTTTGTATTTCGCTAGCACTTGTTCAGTCTCAGCCTAGAAATGTTATCCATAATCACTTATGATCTCATGTGGGTAACCTTATCGGCAGATGATATTGGTTTATATGAACATTGCCACATTTTTAGCGGTGAGACTAGTGTATGATGCTGCCTGGACCCATTTGGTGAAATAATCTATAGCTACCAAGATGAAATGGTGACCTTCTATTCCGGCTGGGGTGATCTTTCCGATAATGTCGATTCCATATTCCCGAAGATTTGGGAATTATGGCAGTGTTTGACGTACTTAATACAATCTCATTCCATTGTCGTCCAGTAGTACCTTAGACGTGTAATTTTCTTTGCCATCATGGGTCCACTCATGTGGGGGCCGCATTCTCCATCGTGAACTTCTTCCAACACTTTTTGTGCCTGTGAATGATCAAGGTAACGCAAGATGACACCAAGAGGTGTTCTTTTGTACAGTTCTCCTTGCACGAAGAGGTATTGAGAGGATAATAGGCGTATGGCGCGTTGTCCTCTCATATCTATTTCTCGTGAGTATGTGCCGTTAAGTTTGAAGTTTAGGATGGCTTTGAACCAGGGTACCTTCGGGCTTTCTTCTTCATCTGTAAGTGGCTACACATACGCTAGTTCTGACCGTCGTTTGATGCATAAAGGCATTTCGATCATGTTATCTGGCATGTTGATCAAGGCTGCAAGATTCGCAAGAGCGTCAGCAAACTGTTTTTCTTCCCGCGGTTTGTGTAGATAAGTGACTTGATCAAAGAATTAGGCGACTTGATCTATCCTAGCCTGATAGGGTGCTAGACTTTCACTTCGAATCTTCGATGATCCCGTAACCTGGTTGATGATCAAGGAGGACTCTCCATGAACCCAAAGATTTTTTATGCCTAAACTGACTGTCGCTTGTAGACCAATGAGGAAAGCTTTGTATTCTGCCGCATTATTTGTCACCTCGAAGTCAAGTTTGACAAATAGTGGTGTATGCTCGCCTTCACAAGAAATGAGCAATATTCCTACTCCAAATCCTCTTAAGTTAGATGCGCCATCAAAATAAAGGTCCCAGGAGTCCATACAAGTATGTAGTATGTCCTCGTCTGGAAATGACCACATGTCCACTATTTGGGAATCGTTGATAAGATTGTCTGCAAAAAACTCCGCAACGGCGCGTCCCTTTATGACTTTCAGAGATACATATTTGAGGTCGAACACTGAGAGCATTAAGTTCCATCTTGCCAAACGTCCGTTGAGGATGGGTTTCTCGAAAAGGTATTTGACAGGGTCCATTTTTGAGTACACGTTGACGGAGTAGCTAAGCATGTACTGGCGCAACTTCTTTGTTACCCACACAAGAGCGAGGCACGTCTTTTCGAGAGGTGTGTATTTACACTCATATTCTAAGAACGTCGTACTAAGGTAGTAGATAGCTCTTTCTTCTTTTCCGACGGTCTGTGCGAGCATAGCCCCCATGGCTGCTTCTGTGACTGTGAGATATAAACCAAGAGGTTGATCTTGTTGAGGAGGCATTAAACCTGGTGGTTTAGCCAATATTGCTTTAATCCTGTCAAATGCTTTTTGACAGTCGTCATCCCACATGGTAGGATCTGTTTTCTTAATTTTTTTGAAAATAGGTTCGCTGATCATAATGAGTTTCGATATGAATCGACTCACATATTGTACTTTACCTAGGAATCCTATAACCTCCTTCTCTGTTTGGGGTTTTGGCATTTCGATTAAGGCTTTGATCTTGGATGGATCAGTTTCTATTCCCCTCTGACTGATGACGTATCCCAAAAGTTTGCCTGAGGTTACGCTGAATGCACATTTATGAGGATTGAGTCTCATGTTGTACTTGCGCAATCTGAGGAAGAATTGGCAAAGGTTGTTGATGAGTCCCTTCCTGTCTTTGGATTTGACGATCAAATCATCTACGTACACTTCTACTTCTTTATGCATCATGTCCTGTTGCAATGTGGTCGCGGTACGTTGTTCTGTGGGTCCGACTTTAATTAGCCCAAATGGCATAACTGTGTAGCAATATGTGCCCCACTGGGTGACGAAAGCTTTCTTATGCATATGCTCTTCGGCCATTTTGATCTAATTATACCCGGCGTACCCATCCATAAAGGATAACAATGCGTGATTTGCTGTATTATCTACCAATATGTCGATATGTGGTAGACGAAAGTCGTCCTTGGGACTCACTTTGTTCAAGTCTCTAAAATCAACACAAACCCGGATTTGCATATCCTTTTTGGGTACAGGAACTACATTAGTGACTCAGTTAGAGTACTCGGAAACTTTGATGAACCCGGCTGTGAATTGATTATCCATCTCTTCTTTGATCTTAAGAGCCCATTCAGTCCTCATCCGACGGAGCTTATTTTTTACGGGTTTGAAGCCTGGTTTGATTGGAATTCGATGCTCTACAATATCTCTGTCGATCCCTGGAATGTCTTTGTAAGACCGAGCAAAAATTTCTTTGAACTCGTGTAGGAGGTCTACGAAACTTGCCCTTTGGATCGGATATAAGGTCGTCCCTATCCTAAGTTCTCGGGCTTTTAGTTAAATCCCTACGTTGATGGGTTCAATGTCATCTATGACTGGTGCCCCTTCCCCCTCTTGTAGTATTTCTTTGATCTTGTAGGGAGGTAAGTTGACTGAGTCTGGGTCAGGATTATCCTCATTGTCATCATAAACAGAATTGCATTCTGAAAAACACAAGGAGTAAGGAGAATCTGATTTATTCATATTAAATTTTGAAAATAGCTTAAGCAAAGAAGCCATCTGTCCAGTAGTCAGTGGCGGTAATGGAATAGCTGTTGGGACATTCCCCAAGCTGATGATATTTTAGATGCTAAGCTAGGAGAAACAAAGGGATGGGGGGTGACGACATGAGTAGACTCTCTAGGAACTTCGCTAGACTCCGACTCCGACTCCGACTCTAACTCGAATTCATTGTCTTCTGGTTCTCCCTTGATCATCTCTCCATCTCCTGTAGTGAACTTGAAGAGCTTCCCTTGGTTGTTGGTCCACTGAATTGATTTTCTCCATCGTTTCGGCTGACTTGAGCCGGTGTCGTTGATAAATGATGTAGGGTTTAAATGATCGTCCTGAAGTATCATGGTAATGATCTCATCCTGTGCGGCTCTGACGAATCAGTCTTCTCTAAACAGAAGACTAACGGCTTTCTCGTCTAAACAAGGTGCTTGACGAGTTTTGACGGTAGGAACCGTTTCTGTGACACCCTCAAATTTACGGAAAGAAAAAAAAAAATTATTTAAATACATAAAAGATATGAGAATACATATCGAAGGTGTCATAAATAAAAAGGGTTCATACAAAAGGAAAATAACATTATACATAAAAATTATACAAGACGGGAGACATATCTCCCGTATAAATACGGAAATAAAAGAGTGTATAATAATATACAATCTAAGAACCGAATATAGGTCCAAGGTAAATACTTCACTCGCTAGCTCGTCAATGTACCCCAAATATGCATTCACCACCTGTTCGACCGCATTAAATATAAACACGGAAGCCACAGTCAGTGGGGAGTAACTCCGAGTTCTCCCAGCCACGAAATGTCGAGTTTAATGAAACATGAATAACATAGAAGCAATGTATATAGAAAATACAAAACCTTCACATATATGATATGCTTTTCATGTTATGAAACAATTAACTAACATATAACCTATCATATGAAAAATATCATGTGAAACCGATAATAAAATATAACAAGAGGTAGGGAAGCTGGTATGCTAGCTCAGAGGTTACCCTGTAACATGGCCATGATACACTCAAACCCTAATCAACACGTAATCATGTGAATCAGTTAACAACCATAATCCAAACTCTATCAATCTTAGCCGGCTTGCATCTCACCTTCTAAAACTCATAGAATCATACAAACATGAAAGACCAATACTTCTACAAACAGGCATAAGTTCTTAGCACAGTCAATAGTCGACTTCTGTAACTCGAGGCTATACCACAAGGTAGGAAAACATCCTAGTCCTAGACTGATCAGACCTAGCGACAACAGCTATTCCATTCCCCGTCTCATGACATAACCGTACACGAGAAACTCTACTAGGCGACCCCCTAAGCAGAGATGGCTAGTACTTAAGCTGGCTCCATTCCCAAAATGAAATAGGCAGCCATGCCCCAACTTGGATATAAACCCACCAAGCCGAGACACAAAAGCTATCAAGCAGTGAACTCCATATGCTCGTTAAAGATAGTACGGCCTATCAATGTCATGGTCCAAGATACTCATTTAGAATTAGAATGGTCAAGACGTCATATACTCATAATTCTCTATGGGTACTTAGTCAACACGACACCAACCATATAATCAAACAGTCACGGGAAAACATCCTATCATGTGACTAATTGCATATAAATCATATTCAAATAACATATCGCCTCATATCTACTAAGGCTAATTCAATAATTAAATAAAACCTTACTTGAAGACAAATCCCCGACCCGAGTCCCGCGACGGGTCATCAGTCAAAACGGGGCTGACTAGATCTTAGTTTGACCAAACCCGTTTGGTCAAACCGGCTAGAAACAGAGTCTTTACCACATAGACTTAGACATAAAAATCAACATATTCATTACATGTTATTTTATTAAAACTTCTAACATGCGAATTAATATATCATACCAAAACCCGTTTGACTAAAAGATATTAAATTAAACTACGATCTCGTCTTATAATTTCTAACATGTGAGAAATAATAATTTAATGAAAAACCTTTTAATTAAATATTTTACTTATTAATATTTCTCGCTTGCTAATTATTACAAAACGCGATAAAATAACAATAACTCAAAAAACCGTCACAAGTCTAAGTAAGGGGACCCACGGGCTGATTTGGGCCGACTTGACACGGGCCTGGACTGGGCCCCACGGCCTGGTTTTGGGCTGTTTTGGCTTTTAATCGATTTTACTAAAAACCGTTTCTTAATATTTCCCGCATGCTTAACATAATTAAAACCCGTCAAAACAACAACCAAACAATCAAACATCGACACAACACCCATGGACCAAATCCGGACCAATCCAGACCGGACCAGGACCGGCCTGAACCGGCCTGAACCGGGCCTGAACCGGCCGGTTTGGGCTGGTTTCTCCGGCCACCTATTCCGGCCACCACCATCATTCACACCATATTATTTCTAACATGTTTTAATTAATCAACAACCATTTTAACATCCAATTCAACCATCATTCATACAAAAATCATTATTATGAACAATCATCAAAATTCATCAAGAACACTAAACAACATAAAAATTCCATACAACATAGAAATCATACTACTTATCATGTTACTACTAAAATCCATAAATCATAATAACATGAACCAAAACAAAAGATGAACCAAAAATAAAAGAAACAAAAGCTATGTAACATTAATTCGTCGAGTAACTCGGAATCG
>JAIUZE010010250.1:0-61944 GCA_022085475.1 Heliosperma pusillum
CAGGCTATGACAACGGTTAAAAACCGTTGTAATATTAAAAAGCGGACGTTGTTAAAGCCTCCGTTGTTAAAGGTTTTAACAACGGTTCCGATTTAATGAAAATACCGTTGTGAATCGTTTTAACAACGGTACAAAGTCATTGTTATTACTAGATAACTGTTGTTAAAACGTGTGTCTAATTATGGTGGGAAAGATACGAGAACGGTTCTATTAAATGAAACCGTTGTAAAAGGTAAGATTAGTTTTGGTGGGAAATATTATAACAACGCTATTGTTTTTTAAACCCGTTGTGAATAGTTTTTACAACGGTACAAAGTCGTTGTTATTACTAGATAATTGTTGTTAAAACGTGTGACTAATTATGGTGGGAAAGATACGAGAACGGTTCTATTAAATAAAACCGTTGTGAAAGGTAAGATTAGTTTTGGTGGGAAATATTATAACAACGCTATTGGTTTTTAAACCCGTTGTGAATATAGTTAATTACAACGGAGTATAATATATAAGCCGTTGTGGAAAGTTTTAATAACAACAGGTATTTTAGAATATACCGTTGTTAAAGGTATGATAAGTTTTGGTGGGAATTATGTTACAACGCTTTTAATGAATTTTGAAAAACCGTTGTTATTATTTTTATTATTGTTTTTGAAAAAATTGTAATTTGTCCCCCTGCCACCAGTGAAAATCCTGCATAAATCAGCAGCAGTAGCAGCAGCACGCATCATAAACCAATTTCAGAAGCAGCAAAATGATATATCTATATATAAATCAGAGCAATTCATGTACAGGGCAATTCATGTACATGGCAATTCATGTACAGCAGCATCAAGATGATATATACAACCAAAATGATCTCTTTCAGAGCAATTCATACTTACAACTTGCTCTAATTAATGACTTCTACAAATTAAAGTTCCCTATCTGCTTCCAAAATAATCTAAGTTTCATTTATTCTTTGTTTGTTCAAGGACGTATTTGCCCAACAAGTCCCTTACCTCGTCTATAGTGTGCTTAGTGTACTCAGGGACATGTGGCGTGTTGATTGAATACTGCGGATAAAACAAATAAAAGACATCGATCAGTAGGGTAACAACAGTATAGGCATATCATACATAATTAGCAACATCGATCATATATATAGCAGAAAAGATATCAGCTCTAATGAAAAAAAGTAAATAATAGCTACATTAAACTACTAACTCTTTCTGGAATGCTGACATATCTTCGCCTAATAATCTCCAACATGAAACGACAAACGTAGTATCCACATTGGATGCTATCCGGCTGTTTAGGGACCTATTATTACATAATAAACGAAGAGACGAGAAGGCAATTAACAATTAGTTTAATGCGTAATTAAAAAAGACAGATGTATATGCGTAATTAGTTTAATGCACTTAATTATTAAGGTATATATTGTATTTGCGCGTACGTACCCCTGTTATCGTAATAAAAGTAGGGCCATCATCAGAATATTCTGTCGGTTGATCGCCGGTTGTTGCTCTTTTCTTCTCAAAGGCCCTTGAAAAAAGGAAAGAGGCCGAAAGTCACATAAACTTACTTAATAATAATAAATGAAACTTAATATTATGTGCCAAATCATCATCAGTATTATAAACTTACTTAATAATCAACATCTTAAAGGTCTCGGATGGTTGTCTATGCAAAGAGTCCAACCAAAATACTTTCTTCATGGTCGGATTGATCGCTGCTAGCACCCAATGTCTCCTAGAGATCGAGAGACACATCATTATTAACAAGCACAACATGCATCATAACCAAACATATAAAATGCAATTGTATTTGGAATCGTAATATTAATTATATATTACCCGACTTCATTATAAGGGGCAAAAATGAGCTTATTGTTTTTCGCCAATTCCCCAGCAATATAATTTACACGTTCTTCATACGAAAACATCTCGATATGCATAGATAAAACATTTGGGCACATGAATCCGTATTGAGGAAGTGGATTATTGGTCTCGGCGGGGATCACAACCGAGTTCAAGTACCTACATGACGGGTTTAATTCCGATATTAAAAACACTATATCTTAGTCAGAATATTAGAATACTGCATGATTTAATTTATTAAGAAACTTACTTCATCCAAACATATAGGTGTTGGACATCAATCTCGTCAAGGCCAGCCCAAACGGCTAGCATTTCCCAATCCAGCATTGCTTGGCGTTCTACCCCTACAATATCATTCTCGAGCGGAATAATTATTAAGTGCTCGCTTGCTATGCGTCTCTCAGCCTCCTTATAAAGCTCCAGCATCGCCACCGTTCGTACTTTTTCCATGTAAACGTTCCCATGAAATTTCGTACTGGATAGACTCCTGACCTCTTTCAGCTTGGGGAAATGATGCGGTGTGCTACCTTTCACAACCTACATGTGGCTAACTAAATTAAGTTGCTCTTTCAATGATGAGGCGATAGGAGAACTTAAAATATAAAGAGAGTTGATTAAATACCTCATCAAGTTGTTGTATTGACGAGGTAGTAGAAAGATTATTGTCTATCGAGTTATACTTATCCATGTTTTTTGTTACCTACAAAACAAAAACATAACATATAAATTTCACTATTTATGAAGGTGATGAACAAAGACAAAAGGCGGGTTAAATTAGATGTATTTTTCTAACCCCGGCTACATTCTGTTGAATTTTACGATCACGAGCCAGGAAAATGTGGCTTTGAGGCCATTGGACAAAACCGTTAACCGCATCTGCCAGTATTATTAGGTCGTCGCGGACTGGGACGGGCAGTTTACGGGTTCCATAACCCTTCGCGACTCCCTCTATCACCACTTTTGAATGCTTCGGCAAGAGTGGTACGCCATGAACCAAGATGGTTTCCGCTGAGTCCTTGGGCGTTGGGTATACGAAACCCCGGGCAACAATCACATCCTCTTTGAATGAAGGGTCGGCGAGACGAACAACTACCCGCTGTTTTGTGGCCTGAAGAATACACATTATTTACTAAATACCAAAATATAATAGATATCATAACTGATCTATATTGAGTATATAATGTAAAGTTAGTTACAAGTATTTATTGTTGGTGGGTAGGCTATTATACTTGAACATGTCCAGACCAGATTTAGCACTGACAGCATATACTAACTTCTTATATTCTACATACCTCCTTATTGTCACCCGTCTTCTCAGCCGACTCCTCAAGTTGCGTCCCCTTTTCAGAGTTATTTACCTTATAAAAGTAATTAACCAATCAAAGGCATGCAATGGCTGCTGGAAAGAACAAATGCAGAGTTTCAAAATGGTTAAGTCGTATTTACCTTATCGGCTTGAGGTATCAAAACCTCAGCAGCATTAGGTACCTCACCCGTCTCCTCAAGTTGCGTCCCCTTTTCCGACTCATTTACCTAATAAAATAAACCAATCAAAGGCATGACTGCTAGAAAGAACAAAGGCAGAAAAAAAAAATCATATTTACCTTATCGGCTTGAGGTATTAAAACCTCGACAGCAGTAGGTACCTCACCCATCTTCTCAGCCGTCTCCTCCTGTATTGGCAAGGTAGTAGTGTCTGCCTCTTGGCAAATCTGTTGCACTACCTCACCCTTTTTAATGACATCCTCCATCATCTTCAATTCTTCTTCGGAAGGCTTGCCTCCAGAATTCACCTTCAGTATCACGGAGGCCAATAACTGAACCTGCACGCCCAAAATGTAGAATCAGCAATTTGTTAAAACAATAACATGTGAATTTTAAATGACAATAACAAATGGTATATGTACCATGTCAGCCTTCCCCTTATTTTTCTTCTTCTTGTTCGAGCTAGTTGTCCCATAATATTTCGTGACTCCGACATGTAATGGGACGCCCCTCAATCGACCTGGATGCTCGGGACGGCCGATCGCTCTAGCAAGAACGTCGGCACGACCACTCGGAGTGAATTTCCCTTCCGCAACCTCCTTCAGAACATTCTCCTATAATATATTAAATAAACTTAATTTAATTTTTGTTACTAAAATAAATAGATAGTTAGACATACAAGAATTGAACAATAAAGTTATTAAAAACCCGTCTTAATAAAAATAATATTTACTATGTTGGCCAAGACTTCCTGATCATATTCGTTACATGTTCGGGATCCTTTAGGCGTGTGTCCTTCTTTATAAGTTACGTGCCGATTCAAGTCGGTCACACCCTTTGACACCTACACGTTAACTCAAAAATAATATATGTATACATGTATATCAAGTCCAAGTATGATTAAAAAAATCTAATATATAGATGCTACTTACGAGATTTTCTTCTATCAATCTGTAACCGCCTCGAGAACCATAATATACCCCCGCTTCTGTGAGATGTTAGCACGATTTCTGGCGCTAACGCTCTTCAAATCATCTAAAATCGCAAGTAGATGAGACAATTAGAAAATTATAGATACAAGTAGAGTTTTAGAAAAATGTAACCTGAAACTTTTAGAAAAATGTAACCTTAAGTAGAGTTTTACAAAAATGTAAACATATGACATGGATACTTAACCTGAAACTTTTCAGTAGATCGTTTCGCCTTATAATTATCCCATTGTTGCTGAGTGATGTTGGGGTACTTTGTCGGTGGGCTCTTATGCATCTCCCCCGTCTCCTTGTCGACATACAAGTGTAATTTGGCAAGGTCACACCTCCACTGCCTTAAGACTGCCGCTGCCTTACGTAATAGATACTTATCATGGCAGTCTGGAATATCGAAAGCTTTCTGCATCATCATCATATATACTAATAAGCGGCTGTCTAATATCATACCTTTATACGAACCTTTATACGGCTTCCTGCCTTATGTAATAGTAACTTATGCAAAATAAAATGGGGTTTAGCTAAAGATATTATCATACCTTTATACGTTTCAAGAGTAAGTTCTGCAATGAAGGATTTATATTCCTGAAATCATCTAAATCTATAGGCACAAACTGTTTGGTTGTAACTCCAACCCAAGTGGCTAAATGGCTAGCATTTGGACCAGTAGGAACACCTTTCACACTCCATTTTATTTCCATCGGCGTTTTTGCCGCTATAGCTGCAAGGGCTGCAGAGCACTTCGAAGCACCCCTCTCACCAGGCTTATCCCCCTTATCATTGTTTTCTACTCTTTTCCGTTTTTCACCCATGATAATCCTAAGACACTAAGACCTTCCAAAGAAATGAAATAGTAACGGAACAGAGTCATGCATACAGCGATTCTAAAACCCTAAGACCTTGAAATGAATGAAATAGTAACTGAACAAATAAAGAGTCATGCAGAGATTCTAAAACTCTAAAAACTTAGAAAGAAATGAAACTAGATGATAAAGAGAACGATAAATAGAAAATGAAAACAAAAAGATGAACTTCAATCTTAAAACCCTAAAGACGAAACACAAAAATTACCTGATAAAGAAAATGAAAACAGGGTGATGATAAAGAGAACAGGATGATGATCACGAGTACGAGGAGGATGATGATGATAATAAACAAAAAGATTTGTGTTGTAAACGAGGATGATTGTAAACGAGGAGGATGATGATGATAATGTACGTGTGTAAAATTTACTCTATAGGATTGTAAATTATTTGTTATTAAGAGAAACTAAAGGGTTTATTAAGAGAAACTATTGACAACGGTTATCCTACAAACCACCGTTGTTATAGAGTAATGACAACGGTTAAATCACACCCGTTGTAGAAAGTAATAACACTAAGACAACGGATTATTTATTATAACCCGTTGTTGAAAGTAATAACAACGGTGAAATTCTAAAACACCGTTTTTATAGATTATGTATATTTTTTTTTAATTTTTCAGATACGCGCGCGCGGTATTAAAATTTGAGGCACGAAATAAATTCATTAACTTTGCTCTAAATTAATTTATTTAACTTTGCTCTAAATTTAATTTAATTTATTTTACTTTGCTCTAAATTTTATATTATATGCGTAAGTTACGTTTAATTATTAGCTCGGATCGGGTTTGGCCTGGGAATCAATTCCAATCGGGTTAGATTCGGCGGGTTTGAAATTAATAACTTTATCGATCGGGTTAGTTATTAATTATTTTTAGTTTTTGGTTCAATTACTATCGAAGCGAGCTGATGAGGGTCCTTTCGGCTTTCAATTCGTGCCTGTTTCGGGAATGATTATAATTGGGCGGGTCGTCGATAATTTCCGGGTCAAGCGGATGTGGTATATATATATATATCGAGTCTAGATAGGGATCCTCGAATCGGGTCATTTTCTTTTTAATTAAGGAACTGGTTATTATAATTATCATGCATCACTAGTTAACCTGAAACTGATCGATCGGGTGGCCAGGCCAGCAGTTACGGATCGGGCAATCCACTATCTAGAGCAAGTAGCTACGTACTTCAATTCGGGTCGATCGCTTTTGGGCCGGGTCGGGGGCACGTGTCATTATTAACCTCGTATATATGTACTACTTTGCAATAATATTGATGATAATATTGATGATATATATATATAATAATTAATGATGATGACTTCCGGATCATTAATTAACCTCGTACTACTTTGCAATAATAACAGATTCATCAATGCACATGCAAGTAAGTATTATATATACACGTCAATGTTTCCCAAATTAAATAATGATGATATATATATATATGGGGTCGATCGACTTCGTTCATCAAGTACGCTAAAAGGGACGGATATATTGACGATGCATATATATATATATATATATATATATATATATATATATATATGCTCAAATTAATTAAAAAGGACGGTTTATTGCTTTTTTAACACCTATATATAATATATATATTATTGTGTATGTATGTACATACGTTTTATATATCAACAAATAAATGGTTAATAATAATAGGCCATATTCCGATCAGGTTAGATTCGTAGGGTATGTACGTAACTTTACCGGGTTATTAGTTTAATTGGGTGAGGGAGCAGCGAGCGAGGGCCGTGTCCTTTCGGCTTTCGTGTCTGTTTATTCGTGTGTCTGTTCATTTAATTTAATTTAATTCGATCATTTAAATGTTAATATAAATGCTAGCGGATGAGGTTATATATATATCGAGTCGTCGGGCCGTTTTTGCATCACAAACCTGAAACTGTCCGACCCAAAATTTAATTAGCTAGTATCGGGTTATTTAATTTAATTCGATAGAAATCTTTATTTATTATCCGCGTGATGATTATTAAGTATCATTTTCGGGTCGGATCACTTTAAATTATTAAGTATCATTATTAGTATACGTGTGTTACTTCAAAATAACCCTAACCCTAAACCCTAAACCCTAAACCCTTTTTATATACTTCTATATATATATATATATATATATATATATATATATATATATAGCAGATTATCGCTATTGATCAAACATCAAAATATTGAACATCAATTCAAACACTTTAAACAACATTCTTTCTCATTGATTTCTTTAGGAATAACCTAGATTTTATATTAAAGTACATTATATTCATCCGACATCAAATAAATAAAGATTTTAAATAATCTGGAACAATTCCGGTTAAGAGTAAAAAGCTCTTCTCACAATGGCACCAACAATCCGGAACAATATTGATGATACTGATGACTTCCGGATCATTAACCTCGTATTTTGCAATAACAGATTCAATGCCTGCAAGTAAACGTCTTGCATGTGGAGATAAGGTAGGACGGGTACAGCTCAACATATCTCTTGCGGCATCCAACCTGCGAGTATAAGGCCGACGTGGGTAGCAAGAGGACGATGATGATGACGACGCTGGGTTGACAAGTCGGACTGCTTCACGCCTCTTAATCCAATAATCTCTTCGATGTTCAATGGATTCTTTAATCAATGGGTGATGATCAGCGGGAACTACGGCAAGAGCCTCCTCCTCATCTGCAATCAATTTTGTAAGGGTCGTCTCATCGTTGGGAAGGTTAACTGCTGCCATTGATGATGTTAATTTTTGGAGTAATTAATTAGGGTTATGTAATATTTAAAGGAGGGGTTTTGAGGCTGTATTTATAGAGGGGTTATGCTGCCATTGATGATGTTCAATGGATGCTTTAATCAATGCTGGTTCTGCTGTTGTTTATTCACGGGTTTGGACTGCAATATCTTTTAATTAAAAATAATAATATTGAGCAATAACAACGGGTATTGGTTACAAACCCGTTGTTATTACTAACCACAACGGTTTTCGTGACCACAACCGTTGTGATAGAGTTACTGCATATTGCAGTAAGGGCATTGACTACATAGGAAATGTAACGTACTGCATATTCAAAACCCGTTGTTATTACTAACCACAACGGTTTTCGTGACCACAACCGTTGTGATAGAGTTACTGCATATTGCAGTAAATGCATTGACTACATAGGAAATGTAACGTACTGCATATTCACACATTTACTCAATCAATAACATACTGCATGCATGTGAATGTATAGTCGTTTTGGGATTTGTAAATGAATGTGAATCAATGCCTTCATGTGAACCAATGCATGCATGTGAATAAATAACTCCAGTAAATAACTCTCTATAAATACAGCCTCAATACAAGCAGGTTATCAACCACATACAAAATTCCCAACTCTAATCAATATCATATTTGCTAAACCATACAAAATTTCCCAGCCTCAATACTAACATCAACCATACAAAATGTCTGAAACTTTTACTAAACCATATGCTTGCATCATGAAAGAAATGCCTTGTCATATTGAGGGTGGCTACGTTGTGTGTAAAAGTTACAAAAAACTCCGTGATACGCTTATTCGAAATGGCTATTTAATCAGGAAGATGTGGCCAAATTATCATCGCAGGCACTTACAGGGGAACTCGTTTTCGAGTTTGGGATGTCGGATGCTCATCGTGCGTCCGCATTCAAACTGGCAAGAATGTTTGACAAGGCCGGGCATGGGCGAAAAGATTTTATTGAGAGCACGGACCACCAGCCTGGGCCATATCTATGGGTGGCTTCCGAACATGACCGTTACCGTTGGCCAAATAGGGTCGACCTCGTTGAAGTGACCCAGGTAGAGCAGTGGGAAGGGTTGGCTCTGGCCGAGGCTGACCCGATTGATGCATATGCTCTAGCGGTGGCAGCTATCCGGGAGATTTACCCGGACTCAATTTAATTTGTTGTTGTTGTTTGGTTGTAGTGGTTTGGTTGTTTGGTTGTTGTTGTTTTGGCGCCATTTGTGTGTGGCGCCGTTTGAACTTATTATTTAATAATATTAATGTTGATACGTTAATTTGTTTTTTTGACTTAAGTTTAGAAGTAATTAAACTAATTCAATTCAAAGCTATTCAATCGATAAAGCAAAATTAGAATTGAATGACATTCAGGAAATGACATTAACAAATTTGCTAATAAACGACATTGAATTGGTGAAAATAATAAACGACATTCAGGAAATGACATTCACAAATGCAAGAAATAGTTCACAAATTCACAAATTCAAAAATAATAAGGGAGATGATGACAGAAAAATGATCGCTTTGTGATAGAGTTTTTGTGTTGCAGTACAGTCGTATTATTAGTGTGTGTTTCCTATCTACAAATATTGACAACGGTTATCATAAACAAACCGTTGTGATAGAGTAATGACTACGGTTATAGTAGTCTACCTGTTGTAATTAGTAAACACTATGACAACGGTTTATGGTTAATAACCGTTGTTATTACTAACCACAACGGGTATATTTCCAACAACCGTTGTTGTTGCTTACCTTTATTTTTTTTTAATTATAATTAGAGACAGCAATATCATAAGTACTATACACTGCAATAATAATCAGCAGAAACCAACAAAGACAGCAATATCATAAGCACTATACACTGCAATATCAGCAGAAACCAAAACATGGAGACTGTATAATGAATGACCAAAAGCTAAATAATTTGGGAATCTTCAACAATGGCCAAAGCTAACAAAAACTAAAGACAATACCACCTCAGGATCGGGGACGTTTCTTGCCCGACATAGTTTCTTCGTTAACCCAAATACCTTCACCATGATCATCACGCATATAGATGCTTTCAATGTTATAATGATCAGTGTCAACATTGTCGAAATAAGATACAGTGGAAGAGTGATCCATTCCCTCAAACACGACATCCTGATCATTATCCCCAACATTATCGGGTGCACCCCGTCTACTCCTTATAGATAGTAAAACAGACCACTTCTTATCCATAAGATCAGTGACATAGAACACTTGTTTAGCTTGGGATGCCATTATGAAAGGATCATCCTTATTATTGGCAACCTTATCCAAATTGACCAACGTAAATCCCATTTTATCCTTTCGAACACAATTGTTGTTGTTATCAACCCAGTTACATCAAAACAGAGGTATTGTGAAATCAATGTAATCTAATACCAATATTTCTTGAATAACACCATAATAAAGGCATTTTCCCCAAATAGGGGTTTTATCTTTTGAAGTAGCAAAGTGCATTGCCTCAAATTCAGAACTCACACCACTATTTTGCATTGTGCTCAACTCATCTTGCTCGCGGGTGTAAAAAGTATAACCATTAATAGCAAAACCGCTGAAAAAAGTGGCCATGGCATTTGGACCTAACCCAAGACGTAGTAACCTAGGAGAGATGTCATCACCATACAAATTCTTATACTCCAAGACAACATTCCTAAACCACTCTCCAAATGTCTTCTTATGCTCGTTTGCAATCCACATCTCGCTCTTGTGTGGGTGATCGTATTTGAGCTCATCTTTGTGTTGTTCAATATAAGGTTGCACCTCATCTTCGTTGTTTAGCACATACGTATGTGCTAAATGTAACATGTCACGTGCCACAATTTTTTCCACCCGGCCCCTAATACCTTTTCCGGTCATCCAGTCACTATGACGATTCTTTGGAACGCCAATTAACTCCTCAGGGGAGAGATGGGCGTAACAATATGCAAGAGCTTCGTCTAATATAGCACGTTCAGCAATACAACCTTCTGGACGATACCGATTAGATGTATAGTCCTTGTAGACTTACATCAATCTTTCGAAAGGATACTGGTATCTCAAGTACACGGGCCCAAGGTACAAAATCTCCCTAACCAAGTGAGTGGTCAGGTGAATCATGATAGTGAAGAAAGAGGGTGGAAGATACATTTCAAAATGACAAAGAGAGGTGACAACGAGGTCCTGCAATGAATCCGCATCATCGGGATCGATGACTTTATCGCATATGGACTGGAAGAAGAGACAGAATCTGGTAATAGCATATCGTACCTTTTCAGGTAAAATGGAGCGAATAGCCACGGATAGTAATTGTTGCATCAAAGTGTGGCAATCATGTGACTTTAACCCGGTGAGTTTTAGATCTTGCATCGACACAAGGCTTTTGATGTTGGAAGAATAACCATGTGGCACTTTAATTCCATTCAAGCATGCACAAAACTCTTTTTTCTCATTCCGTGAAAGGGTATAAGCTGCTGGCGGTAAAAATGTACCATTACCTCTCTTCTGTGGTGCCAACTCTAGCCTAATACCCATCATTGCATATCTTCCCTAGCTGCGGCGTTATCCTTTGTTTTACCGGGAACATTCAGGAGGGTATTGATAATATTATCACAGACATTTTTCTCAATGTGCATGAAATCGAGGCAATGCCTGACCTCCAGGTCAGACCAATATGAAAGTTTATCAAAAAATATGGATCTTTTCTTATACCCACGAGTAGACAATTTAGAGCCGTTCTTCTTCCCATATTTTATCTCAATATGCTTTACTTTCTGATAAACGTCATGCCCACTCAAAATTCTAGGAGGTTGACGATGTTCTTGACGTCCATTAAATGCTTTCTGCTGCTTGCGATAACAATGGTCAGGATCCAAGCCCCTCCTATTTCCCAAATACACATACTTATGAGAACACTTCAAGTATTCAGACTCGATATCCTCCCCACACAATGGACATGCCTCTTTCCCATGCACCGGATGCCCAGAAAGGTCGCCATAAGCCGGATAGTCGGTTATTGTACACAATAACATCGCTCTCAAATTGAAAGTTTCATTCCTATATGCATCAAATACTTCTATCCCACTATCCCACAAAATTCCCAAATCATCTAAAAGAGGTTCCAAATAGACATCTATATTATTTCCAGGTTGTTTAGGGCCGGAAATTAACAACGACAACATCAAGTACTTTATTTTCATGCACACATATGGAGGTAAGTTGTATATTGCCAACACTACTGGCCAAGTACTATGTTGGGTACTCATGTTTCCATGTGGGTTCATTCCATCAGTGGACAGCGCTAGACGTAAGTTTCTAGGTTCAATGCCGAAATCGGGATACTTAGAGTCGAACGATTTCCATTGCATACCATCTGCCGGGTGTCTTAGCTTCCCATAATTTATTCTTCCAGTTTCATGCCAAGTTAACATTTTTGAATCATTGCTATTCGCAAACATCCTTATGAATCTTGGTATCACTGGAAAATACCATAACACCTTAGCCGGGATCCCTTCCTTATCCTTATAACGACACTCAAAACAAACCGGACAATTGGTTAAGTTTTGATATAATTTTCGATACAATACGCAATCATTTGGACATGCATGTATTTTCTCATATTTCATACCCACCCCTCTAATTAGTTTTTTAGCCTCATATGTCTTAACGGGAAGAACATTACCATCTGGAAGCATGTCGTTTATCAAGGCTAATAAACTAGTGAAACACGTGTCACTAACCCCATTTGCCCCATTGATATTATACAACTTCACCACAGCCGACATCTTTGTGTACTTACAACCAGGGTACAGAGGCGCTTCAGACTCACACAACTTCTCATACATGTTGTCAAGGTCATCCAAATTAATGTTGTGATCTTCAAAAGCATTTTATTCATCATCTTTTTCTTCATTATCTGTAGACCCAACATTCAACTCGTCTGCTTCCAACTCAACATACTCGGCAAACTCGGGATCATCAGTTATCCTTTCGTATACATCAAGATCATCTTCTTCAAAATTATTATCTTCCTCTAATGATTCCCCATGAAAAATCCAACGGGTATAGGATCGACTAAAACTATACTTTTCTAGGTGAATTTTAACGTCCGGAATTGCCATATACCTAATATTACCACATCTTTCACAAGGGCATGGAATACTAGAAGAACCATTCAAATTGTTCGCAACGACTTCATAAAATTCAGCTAAACCATCCTTATAGTTTGGGTCAATCATATTCGCAGCATTCATCCAAGTTCGAGTCATTTATCTACATTCGTAGTATATATAGTAAGCCAAGTAATTCAGAAAATCCAACTAATTAAAACTAATTCAATAATAAGCCAACTAATTCAGAAAATGCAATGTATAAGGCAACTAATTCACAACTAAACGAAATTCAGGAAATCAATAAAGAAAAATTATTAGAATACCTGATTAATAAGAAATAGCAGACGGAGATGATGACAAAGAGACGATCAGGAAATCAATAAATTATTAGTGTTTGTGGTTTTGTGATGCAGTATAATCGCGTTGTGTTTGTGTTTTTGTGTTGCAGTACAGTATTATTAGTGTTGTGTGTTTTTTTCATCTTTATTAAAAAGTATTGACAACGGTTATTATTCATAGTAACCGTTGTTATTAGTTTACTTATTTACAACGGTTAACAAAGTTATATCCGTTGTTACAACTAACAACAACGTACAACAAAATGATATCCGTTGTTATTAATTTAAGCCAAATATTACGCCAAATTAATAACACATTATAACAACGGGCTTTTCATACCCGTTGTTATTACTTTTCCTTATTTCGCGCTAAATTAATAACAACGGATATAGAATAAACTGTTGTTATTAGTAAATTTATTTACAACGGTTATTTTGGTTCACGCCATTGTTAAAACTATTAACAACGTTCGAAAAAATAATACCGTTGTTATTAGGTTTAATAAAATTCCGCGGAAAAATAATTCTCCATTCCACAACGGTTTTCCTTTATTTTCGTGAGTATGCGTTGTTGATGATGGGGCTGGCGTGTTATGACCTGTTTGTATGGTAAGAGTTAGTAGTGATTACTTGAAGCCCTCCCAAAGAGCATATGAATCATATTTGTTATCATGTATTGAAAAAGATTGTGAGTGGTTGTTGGTGTTGGAGCATCAGAAGGTCGTGTTACCAAGGGTAAGATGAAGGGAGAGATTTAGGAAAGCTTACATTTATGCTTGTGGCCAAAGAGGTTTTGTGCTTAGGTGGTACTATCTATTTGTGCTAGGAAAGCATGAATCATATTGGGCCTTAGGGTTGGCCAAGAGTAAGGCTATCTGTAATCCACAGGGAGGCGGTTTGGTAGTATTCTAATCTGTTTTAAACTAGGTTGTCTCTTATAGTAACAATTTCCGTAGGGTTTTTGATTTAGGTCCTAAAACTAATAGCAAACAATAACAATAAAAGGCTTTAGTGTGAATGAAATCAATAAGATTAACAAGTATAGGCGGTCTCAGGTTCACTAGGATTGTCATTTTATGTGAAACTACAGTGAAACAACACTATTAACCACAAAAAAATTTGGTGGTTTTTGAGATTTGAAAAAGTAACAAACATAAAAAATTTGAAATATAAAAACGAGATCTAAAAAATAAAAACATAGATTCAAAAAAAAAAAAAAAGAAGGGTGGTGGAGAGACGGCAGGAGAGTAGAGAAAGAAAAAAAGAAAAAAAAAACGAGATCTAAAACGAAGAGTGCAAATCTGAAAAAAGAAAAAAAGAAAAGAGAAAAGAAGAAGAAGAGAGGAGGCGGCAGGAGAGGGCGGCGAGAAGCAGATGCGGTGGAGGCGAGGCGGAAGGAAATAGATCTGAAAAAATAATAGTTTTTTTAAAAAAAAAAAAAAAAAAAAAAATTGGCCGGTGGCTGGCGATGGTCGCCGGAGTTTGGTAATCCCGGGGGTGGGAGATGAAAGAAAGTGAGGGAGGTTTATGAATTTTTTGGGTTTTTGATTTTTTTGGGTTTTAGAAAGAGATGGAGGTTAAAATTAGGTGGGTTGAGAGAGAAGTGGCTGAGTGGAAAATCTTATATATTGAATTAAGATGGGGATTAGTGGTTAATTAGTAAAGATAAGAGAGAGTGAAAAATTAGCCACTGATCCTTTTTTGGGAGCTTCAATCTCAGCCTTCCATCTCTAAGACCCAAGAGCCTATAAGAGGACTTATGGACTCAACTTTCCTAAGAGGACTTACATGATCCTTTTTTTTTTTCTCTCTCTCTCTATCCGGTGGAAACGACCACTCGGTGAAAAAAGTGGAAACGACCTATATATACACAAATATTCAACGCATGAATGATACACAACTATTTTCATCTTCATTCACACATTTATCACTCCTGACATTAATTCACAAATCTCATCTAATTCTACTACCTACCAAATTATAAACACACAACATTACCCACATAATACCACATTATAAACACATGGCATTAATAAGTAATAACCCCACTATTAACACAATACCCAAAACCAATCAATTTCCGGCACAGACTGCCGCCGTTAACAAGACGCTGGTGGAGATACTACCGTCGTCGCCTTATTCTGCAGCACTTTCTTAGCTCTTATCACCAGATTCATCACTATTGGAGCTAGGAAATTAGTCTACATGTTTTAAATATTGATGAACCTGACATCAATTTTGTTGTACCTAATGACTAATTTTGTGTAACTAGCCATTATTTTAATGGACATTAATATAGATACACAAAACTAGTTATTAGGTACATCAAAATTACATTGAGATACGTCAAAATATAAACCAAATACACTAAATTTTGATTGGTTAAGCACCACGACACATTAAACACCACGCACAGTTCCTTCCCCACCATTATCAATAGCCACGTTGCACTGCCAGTGAAAATACGTGATGCGCAAGCAATCCTGTAGTCCAAGAACCTTCGATTTCAGCGCCGACGAATGGGAGAATGAAAGGGGAAAAGGTAAGAGAAGAAGGCATGACAAGGCTCCGGTGAAACGCTGACGATTCTCTCATTCACAATCAATCACTGTCGATCGGCGTTTTGGGATGCAGAATAGGGGCGACGGAGGTATTCGGTGTCGGTGATTAATGGTCGAGTGGCATATTGTCGGCGATTTATGGTGTTGACGATGATCTCGGTGGCGGTTTTGGCTGTGATTGTGGTGGTTGCCGGAGTCTGATGGTAGTCATGTAGATATGGATGAGTGATTAAGTGAGATTTGGTTTGGGTAGTATGTTACTGTGGTTACAATTGGGGAAGGAGTTTTGTTTTAATTTCTTATGTTTGCTGAAACCTGATGGTTTGGGTGAATTAAATAACTGGTTTTATTGAGTGAATTTGCAACTGACATGGGAGTGGAATAAGTCATGAGTGTAAGTTTCCACTTTTTCCACCGAGTGGTCGTTTGCACCGGATCTTGACTCTATATTGATGAGTTTTATTTTATAAATGCACTATTGTGGAAGACACTTACTCCAACAATCTCCCACTTGTCCGATACAAGTTGTTCATGTAGTCATACTATTGTGGAGGACCCTTACTCCAAAAATATTTTACTTGTCTCGACAAGTTGTGTGCTACCGATTCTCTTGTCTCTTTTGCGTCACATCCTCCCACTCATCACAAGGTGTCTTTCAGGTCGCACTTGTGATTTAATATTTATACATTGAGTGGTTTTCTTGATCAGGAGAGTAACTGTCTAACCGGAAAATCTACCAAGATCACTTCCGAGCGTGGCCACGCATTTTCAGTCACTACTCCTCAAGTGGCCGGAAGATGTTAATACCCAACGTGGGTGGACAATTTCTGTTGACCCAACTTACACTGTATAATGCAGATCATCATGACCCAGAAGATGCCCATCGGCCTCCTTTCACGGCACGACCTAGGACAAAAACCAAAGTCAATCAGAAACTACACTAACTCATGTAAATGGTCGCCAGTCTAAAGAATCGACTCATAGGAATAACATAGATATTCCCGCCACGACCAGGCTTCAACAATTTTGATAAGGGACTCTATTATGGTCATTGCGGGACAGAGTGTCTCCACAGTCTGCCTATGTAAACGACCATTCATCTCCATGATCCCATGGTGCTGAACCAACCATCGATCGACATACAATCTAGTCACTTTGAGACGTCATCTCAAATGAATGACTAGGGACAAAACACTAAGTCTATCCTGTTCACTTGAATTGGCTTCAACCTTTCTTTCAACCAATTCGGATAAACAAAGTATTAAAATTTAGTCAAACTAAATAAAGGAGTTTTTAATAAAACTCTAACCATGAATGCGATTATCAAATATCTGGAAACATGATACGCTATCAATAATTTCATATCTCATAATCTCCAGCAATTCAAGTACATATTTCAATCCCCATTGAAATGACATGACTATCATGTTCAGCCTGTAAAAGGCATGGCTAATGGATTAGCAATACTTGCATCTTTCCCATCTTTCTGATTGCTATTTTCCTTTGTCTATGTAATTTCATATTACATAAAACTTTCTGAGTACGTGTCTAGGTTTGAATCTAGACTTAAGACTCTTGGCCTAAAGGTAGCTCCCACTGTTTTACCAGTATCATGAGATAGGATATACAACTATAGGAACTACTTTTAGTCTCTCCAATACTGTCGAATCCAAGCTACTTTCATATGCATCATCAAATGATGCAATGTACTCTATTTCCGTTGTGAAATCCTCAATGATTAACTTCTTGGAACACTTCCAGTGGATATATGACATTTATATTTGGAAATGTCACTCCTACTTAGAACCTTTCCAATAATCCTTTCTGCTTGGAACTCTTCCAACAGATAAATCTTCTATAAAACACAGCCTGATCAGTTTGGAAACTGAAGTATGTGTAACCCCTTACACGCAACTCACTTTAAACTCCAAACATATGGAGCATATCTTTAGTCCTTCGCAATTACTTAAGGATGTTCTTTATGGCTATCAAGTGACTCTCACTTGGATTTGATTGCAAACGACTCGTCATGCTCAAAGCATGCGAAATGTCGGATTGAGCATACATCACAGCGTATATAATTGATCCCGCAGCGGAAGCAGAAGGAATCAATTACCATGTGTTCAACTTCCTTGAACTGGTCAAAGATCTTATCAGCATAAGAATTTTAACTTAATGCTAATATATTTTTAGATTTATCTCCATAAATCCAGATATCTAAGAGATGTATTCTACTTCTCCAAAATCTTCCATCATCTAAAATGATCAATATGTCTCCACATATAAGACTGATGAAAATCACATTACTCCCACTAAACTTTATGTATAAACATAATTCCTCGAGATGTCTAGAAATATTTTATGACATGATTGACACACTAATTCCAACTCTTTAGTGCTTACTTAAGACATCCTCTTAAGCTTGCAAATTAACTTAGGATAATTAGGATCGACGAACCCACAGGTGAATATAAAATATACTACCTCTTCTAGAATCGTATTCAAGAAGGTGGTTCTTGAGATCCAATTGACACCATACTATTATGTAATGCTGCAAGCGCTAAGTATATTCGAATGGCTCGAGACATTAAGGTTGGTGCAAACTCTTTGCTTACCAATCTAGTTTTGGGAAAACATCTTTATGTTTATCCATGCAGAATAGATTTTAAAAATCTATTTATATTGAAGAGGTCGTACTTTTTCAAGTAAAATTTACCAGGTCACATACATGACCATCGTGCATGGAGTCCATTTCGAATCGCATGACTCTAAGTCATGGTATAAACTTGGGACTAGAAACTGTCTTTTATAATTCACAGGTGAGTCACTTACTAAAAGTAATACGAACTCATCATTATCAAAGAGTGAGAAAACTCCACCTGACCTCCTAGATTCTGAACAAACAACTACTGAACAAGCAATGAGGAAATCTTTTCCGGACCATATGCTCAGTTTGTGGCTCTTGAAACATTTTCTCCTCCACTGTCTTATCAAGAAATAATCGTATTTTTATTGAAAGACAGCATCACGAGTCACAAACGCTTTGTTCTCGTGGTCAATGTAGGATAATTGAGCACTTGTTTCATTCGGAGAACTTACAAATTAAGGTACACTACCTATCCATACCGTATATGGAATAAAATGAGACTATTTTAAAAGTTTTTAGATATGGTGGGAAAAGAAATAACAGACAAAATAATAAAAGCCCAAAGTTAGTCAAGTGGCTCAGTGTGACTTGACAAAGACAAAATCATATCGTATAAGGTTCTGTTTCTCTATGAAACAACACCTTATCTCTTAATGTGTGTTAGAGAAGTTAACTCGTGAAACTATTTCACAATACTTTAGGTGAAAATTAAAGTCAATACTTATATATTTCTTGTTGCGATTTGGTCGTAAGTCCTTGATCTAATACTCTTGGTAGTTAACTACTTCTCATTGAAGCTCTTTGAACTTTTCAAAGATTTCTCATAGCACTTCATTAAGTAGAATCAAATACAATATCTACTTAAATCGCCGGTAAAAAGTAAAGTAGTCATAACCATCTCTGGTTGTGATTGTTATTGGACCACACATATCCTTATGTAATAGGGCCAATAACTCACTAGTTCGATTTCCTTTTCAATAAAAAGGGCACGAATCATCTTGCCTTGAATACAACATTCGTGCACACCATAAGATTCAAAATCAAATGGTTTAGGGATAGTAGTCAATACTAGCCTCTTAATGTGCTACACAATCCAGAATTAAGATTAGATTAGGGTCACCAATTTTGAGCCTTTTACAATCTATATGACAAGTAATTTCTAGTTTAGGTCAAGAATATAATTACCTTTTATTGGTATGGTTATAACCATGGACCAAGTAAAGGCATAAAAAGATACAACGCTTGTTCCATTCACAAAAGTGAAACACTTGTGTCGTACACAAAAGTGGATACTATATTCTTTATTTAGAGGTCATGTACATAATAACGTTTATTAAAGTATACCTCTAAATCCAAAACTAGATTGATCACATTATAACTTTTATATGTCTCTATAGAAATAAAACTACAATAGTTCTATTTCCCTTGTAGGTCGACATTTATTTATGACACCCTTCGTTATGTATTTAAATTATTATTTTTCTTTCCGCAAATTTGAGGGTGTCACATTAGGTGTAGTATACCTAATTTCTCCAGAAAACTTGGGGCAGATTATTTTCTAGTGTCTTACACTGTAAAATAGAATCATCAAAAGTTGGGTTTGACACCTTGCTTGGGTTTTGACTTTACTATTCAAAATAGCCTTGCCTTTTTCCCTCGCCTTGTGCCAACATCGTGCCAACCTACTCTTGAACCTCATCTTATTCTTAACAATTAAGAATATAAACACCCCTCTTAGAGGTCCCACTCACTTTTATGAATCTCTACTTAGACAAGTAGATTAGAATTATTATGAAGATTATTCTTCATTTCATTCATGGTTTTACCTTTAAAAAGAGTAAACCTTTCATGAAGTGACTACGATATTTGGTTAATCATGATTTTAAATAAATCGAGAAACCTAGTCGTCCCAACTGATTTGGCCTCTTTTGAGGTAAGCCTCGATAAGGAGCATTATGACGACATACCAAGAATACAAATATTTTCTTGGGAGCAAAAAGATTGATGCACCACTGTAATAAGAAGACGTCATATAAAAATTTCAAAATGATGTTGACAAAGTGTGACATATTCGTATACTCTTCATAAGAGACATTTGCAATGATGAATATGAGGATCAAAAGATAAAATTATTTTTTGTCTTTAGCTATGGTAGTTTAAACGGAGATTTAAATCGCAATCAAAAATTGATACCGTATAAATTAATGGAAACTCATTTCCACGATTGAACGGATTTATAAGTTTGTAGAAGGATAAAATATTTGTCATTGCGCGAATAAAATAAATATCAACGGCAAATAAACATTCATTGCTTATATATAATTCACTTGTAAAACAATTTTAACAAGTCACTCATATAATGACCCCTCACGAAATTATATAAGTGATTCCGAGACGCGCATTTTAGATAATAATGAACATGTTATGCCACTTTTATGTAATAAACAGTAAGTCAACATTTTAACTAATTCTACCCCTAGAACTCTCGGTCGACGTATTTCTACCAAATTCATCTCCTAGTCTCGGGACAACGCTTATCCCGTTGAGTCCAACCCAATTTAGGCGTGTGATCGTATCACCCTGCTTACACGAGGTAAAAAGGGTTCACGTTGTGGTTGCCCTAATGAACACGGGGTTCATAGGTGCTTCAATTGGTAAGGCTAAATCTCAATTTCTTTTAAGTTATGTGAGAGGTCTTGTCAGTTTTGTTATTAATTCTCTATAAGTGAACTAAATCGGTGAATTTTGAATAACGTAGAATTGACAATCGAGAAATAAAATAAAAATGCATGCTGGCGATTTTGGCATGAGCGGAAAACATAAAGCAAACAAATAATAAATCCTAGTATGACCACCTAGCTAATCTAATTAACTAGACGATTACAAAATCGGAAACCAACTCCTTGGCCCCTTGCCTCTTCATGGAACACGCTTCAAAAAGCCACCGTCTTTTGGAACACCGACTTCGTGATCTCCATCTTCAAAATAATTAATTACAAAAAAGATACAAATAAAATTCCTATTATACATTTGATCTAGAAAACGAAATTTAATTATTACAAACGGCGATACGAGATCGCAAATAAAACTACAACCGAATCGGTATTCCCTTACATTACGGGTAATACCGATTAAAATAATCTATGCCATACTGAGTACAACTTGCATTAAAAATTAAATAAATGAAATTCAATCATTCAAAAATAAACAACATAAATAAAATGCTGTAAAAATCATGCCAAAATCGCCCTTAATACTTATCATGCTCATTCTAGCTCGGTTTTATGGATTTTATCGATTTTTAACCATTAAAAATCAATAATCAACACTTAAATTGTATTTAAGCTCAAACTAATAATCTAAACTGATTTAGAAATCAAAATTATTCCTCACTAATTTTGTTTGTATTTTATTAATTTGAATTGATCGTATTTGCCAAATATAGAGGTTTAATCACAACATTTATGAAATAAACCAAATTTAAAATTAAACATCATAAAATTTGAAACCAAAAACTTTGTACATTCTGGAACATTTCCAGGAACTCCAAAAACCAAAAATATTTGCCCAAAAATTTTGAATTAATGTATGAACAAATAGACTTGTATTTATCGGTTTTATCAAATAAAAACCAATAAATATAGTAAATCAGTGAAACAAATTATACAATTTCACCAAGATGATATAAATCATTTTATAAAATATACTAAAAAATTTCAAGACCATAAAAGGACGTTTCAATTTTATGAACATAATAATCTCACTTTATTGACTTTTATCTCATAAATATCAATAATCATGCAAAACTTAACTAAAAGTCACGAACTTTTACATACAGTATGTAAAACATGCACGTGATATCATATAAACATTTAATGACCATAATCAACATGCAACTATTTTTAGTTAACTTTTAACATAAAAAATGCATATTAACATGATTTAAAGGCCATAAATAAAAACAAATAGCAAATCAATCCCTAAAATCCCCAAATTTGACCACAACTATTTTGAGGTCAGTAGGTATGCATGAAATCAAAAAAATTTGTGCAAACCATTTTTAACACAAATTTTCGATTTTACTCAAGTTATCGTATAACTCGATTTTAATGCTTAAAATCAACATGCATGTAAAAATTGAGCTCTGATACCACATGAAAGTCCTAGACCTTTAATTAGACTCCTCTAATTATTTCATTAAATTATATTAACTTAATGATCTAGGATCTAGTTATCATGCATGCAAATATAAAAGCATAAAAGAAAAGATAAGACGAAAACATCCTTACATTGGGATTTTTCGGTTAAATAAGGGCACAATAAGAACTCCTTCTTATTGTTCTTGAGCATGTAATTAGTGGATGATCCTCCATAAGACAACCTTCAAAGTAGAAGGTCTCCTTCTTGTTGCACCCAAGAATCAACCCAAATAATCTTAGCTTATTATTAACTAGATAATAAGTAAGAAATAATACTAATAATATTGTTGTATTACTGCACTAGTAATATGATATGAATATTAGTTTGCATGTGAGTTTTAGAGAGGTGTTGAGTTAGAAAGAGAAGTAATAAAATAAGCATGAAAAATGAAGTGAACTGAAAATTGAACAACGGTTGTTCTATTTAAAGGCCAATATGGCCGGCACCCTTAAGCTACAAAAGAGGTCCATTTTGCTTATTTTTATATTTGTGTAAGATGGTAGAGTGTAGGTTTTGTTTTGATGATTAAAGCATGAAAGTCATGTCACAATCAAAATGGAGTATTGTGTAAGAAAAGAACAATGATCATTTTCTACTTCACATGTCATGACCGGCCATCATATATCCATTATGGACCATTTTGATTTTTGATATTTGTTCCACAAATACTTATTAATCATATGTTTAATTATCTTGTATAATTAAGTGTTAATTTGATCATATAACAATTATACGACTCAAATTAATAAATAATATGTACTTAACTTTTAAGTGATATTTTCCATTATATCAATATATAATGGGTTCCACAATGCCCAGTTAATTTATTTCACAACTCTTTGTAATTATAATTAACTAATTACCTTTATCTCAAAATATATGCATAACCTCAACTTTTTTAATGAATTAACGATTAATCACTAAATAAAATATTATTTAATCGTATTAAATAAGACGTAAAATTTATTCAGTCGGTTATCGTATAATTGACTAATAAACTTAAGTGGAATGAGTTCCTAACTCAATTTCCAATAAATAACTCTCGTAACTAAACGTACATATCAAATATATGTAATGCCCTAATAAAACTGTATCATATACAAATAATTAGTATTCTATTTGAGTTTCATCCTATAGGTGTGACCTAAAGGGATTAGTTGATTACCGCCGTCATACGACAATAACGTCTAACTCTAGTCAGCTAAGTGTCATCGATTTACGTTAATCAACTGACGTGGAGTATCAAAATATACTAATCATGCCACGTATATTCCAAATGAGATTTTTTATATAAATGCACTATTGTGGAGGACACTTACTCCAACAGAAGCGTCCTAGTGAATGTGAATGAATGTACTAGTTTTACACAACGAGAAGGTGATTCATCTCTATAGTCCTAGAATTAGTTCTTTTTAAAAACTAGTAACTATGTAGGAATATTTATGCTTGAACTGTTTCCATTTTAGATGATTCCCGGCACATGGTAGAGGCATGTTGCCATTTGTTTTTGTAGACGCATTCTTATTCCTCTCGCGTGCTTAATTGCCTAGGATGCATCAAAATTTTGGCAAGACCCCACTTGCCTTGCAAGAGGGTATCCTACCTCATGGATACCTTGTTGTGAGTTGAAGGGACGGAGCAAGGCCCGATAATTTCCTTGTATCGGTTATGTTATTAACGTAGTTTGAATCAGGGTCGTGACTTTGTTCATTCTTACTCGGGACGAGTAAGGGTTTGGCTTAAGGAGATTTGATATAGTGTCATTTCACCCTATTTATCTGCTCTTATTTACCCTATTTTCCTTGGGCGCTCCCTAAGAGCGTTTTTCTATGTTTTATCTTCCTCTAACACTTTTCTTGCTTTTATATTAGTTTTGTAGGTAAACCGTTACTTGAGATAAATTCTACCTCGTTTTGGTTAACCAAGAGGACGATAAACCACACGGACGGCCCACGGCGTACCCTAGACGGTTCTACATACCTTGGGGGCCCTACTTGGCGTGCCAAAGCCATTCTGAGTCAAGGCATGCTAAACCGAGAAGGATTATTGAAGTCACTAGTGTGAGCAATAGAAGGAAGGCACGTCGCGGGTGTGACATAGACCTCATAGTCTTGAGATACATCACAAAGGAGATCCTTCTCGAGCCAAATCCGTCACGGTCGTGACAAGCATCTCACGGTCGTGGCTTAGCTCTCACAAGACTGAGCTTGCTTATGCCAAACAAGTCGCAGGCGTGACTTGCTATCTCACGTCCGTGACATAAATTTTGCGGGCGTGACTTGCAATGTCACGGCCGCAACTTTCATCTCACGCCCGTGACTTCACCGAGAACCATTTATCTTCCAAATCCCGTCTCTCCTCTTTTTTGTAAACCTATTGTAGATACCCGTATCCATTGATACATGCATATATAGAAACCCCGCCAAACACACGATGATGATAAGACAACATGTATTTCGTGTTCGAATTTTTCATTATTTGTAGTTCGTTTTACTATGTAGAATGGACGCTTTCGTTGTATTTTAAATGAATTTAAAATTGATTTCCGTCTTAAATAAATTCGTTTTTAATTGGTTTTAAAAATTGAGTTTTCATTTATTTTATTGAAAATAAAATAAACATTTGTTTAAACCTGACATTAAAATTCGACCTTGAATTATTTCACTTTACCGTCTCATTTTTGTTTAAAACGATGTTTATAAACTTTATTTTACGGCGGTCTTTTAAGGTCGTTTTGAAGCCGATTTGAGCCCAATGTTCGAGGAGATTTCGACCCAACTTTACCCTCTTGTAGTCTAGTGTTCAAGCCTAAACACTAGCACTTCTTACCCTTGAATTGCGTTCCCATTTAACCCCCCCCCCCCCCCCCAAACAAAGGTAAAACCGCAGCCCAGCCCCATGTTTCGCGCAGCCCAAACCCGCCACAAATCAAGCTCAAAACCTATCTAAACCGACTTCCCCTTAACCCTAACCCAACTCCAAACCTTCATACCCATATTAGGTGCCTTACCCACCAAGAAAACACCTTCCAAAACCCTAAAAACAACCGGAATTTGCAGACACACACAAACACACCAAAAACAACCTCCTTCTTCAACCTCTCTGAAACCGAGCTCAAACCTTCACGTAAGAAACATCCCTAGTACTCCTCTAGTACTTAAAAACAATTATCAAGGTTCATACACGAGTTTAGGTGACCATTCGAGCGAGAATCGCTCCTTTGTTCATCTTTGCTTCTGTTTTGGACAGCACCTGTTACTACTCATTTTCAGTCAAGAAAACAACGTTTTGTCTTCTGTTTCTTTCTACAAATCAAAATTTTGAAGTTTCACGATTCCAAAACATTTTTCGGAACGAAATTTGAGTAAGAAACAGAGTCATGGCATCGATTTAAAAATCGTTGCACGAAGGGTTGAAAGCCGCGCGAACCAAGAATTGGCTCATTTGAATTATTTGTTTTTTTTATATAAAGGTTAAAAATTTAATCTATTTTTTGTTTGATTTGATTTGAAAATCGTCGAATAGGTACCCTTGGTGAAAGCTTACATCCGACGTTCTTGAATACCGTCCGAAGTACATGTAAGTTGAAGGTGCGATTATTCAACCCATTTTCTCTCTTTTATCGTTTACTTTTAATTATCATCTTTTATTATTAATTAATATTTTTTAATATTAATTATGATGATTCTTGATGATTGATGATGATTAATTGCTTTAGGATTAGTACTAATTATGTTGATTAGTTAATTAGCATGCTTAGTTTAATTCGTTATCGTTTAATTGCTTTTAATGATGATTAGAGGGTAAAATTAATTAAAGTAAAACTTTACTTAGTTTAATGATGTTTAGGATGTCACAAATTAATTAGAATGTTTGATTAGTTTGTTTATGTTGTTTCAGATATTAGTTGGTTTTGATATAAATTATGAAGTAATTTAAATTGAATTGAATTAATTTGATCAATGACATGTTTGATTGAGATAGATTGATAAATTAATGAAATTAATTAATTATTCATGTTAAGCCATGTAGAATATCATGTTTTAATTGTGTCTATGTCATTGGCATGTTAGTTAGTCGATTTGATTTTAATTATGAAATAGTTAACTTTGAATCATGCATATAATTAATTCGGTCTTGTGAAGTAACCATTAACGTTTGTTATTCCGTCTTATGCTAAGAGTAAGAATATCTCTTTGCCCTCACCTTCTTGCTTGTTTATACTAGATAGTTTAAACGAATTCATATGCTAAAATAACTTCGACGATAGTTAAATGCATTAAATCGACATAGACTAAAATGAATGTCAGATGTTAGGGTTTAAAACTGTATGATTGCATTGTATATGACACGTCTTCAAATAGCCATTCATTTGTTACTAGAGACCGTTATTGTAACGGGCGGGATTGGGTGTTCTTTTAATGACATTAAATTAACTTCCTAACACTTAACCTCACACGGACTTATAATCTCTAATTTAGTTTCTTAATTCCATTAAAATTTAGTGGCGACTCTTTCAAAAGCTTAAGGTAAAGCTAAAAAAATGTGTTTTAAGAAATAAAACCGTTTTTCGTGGATCGAATTCCCTCATCCACACCTATATATTACGTTAGCCGGTAAATATCATGTTTTAATTGTTTCTATGTCAATGGCATGTTAGTTAGTCATTTGATTTGATTATGAAATAGTTAACTTTTAATCATATAATATTTCGTCTTGTTGAATACCATTACTTGTTATTTCCGTCTTATTCTAAGAGTAAGACATCTCTTTGCCCCCCTTCTTGTTTGTTTTCTAGATGTTTCAACGAATTCAAGATGCTAAATAACTCGACGATAGTTAAATGCATTAAATCGACATAGACTAAAATGAATGTCAATGTATTAAACTGTATGATTGCTGGTAATATGACCCTTCAATACCATTCATTTGTTGCTATTTAATTAATGACATTAAATTAAGATTAGTCATTTAATTAGTTTAATCCTTCTTCAAATTCCTCCTTAATTAGTTATAGATCTAGTCTTGTAATCGGGTTTTATTGAGTTTATATGGAAGATTGGTGACAAAGTCTTCTCTTTTATTTAAGATTTCCTATTTATTTATGTTAATCTCATTTCCTAATTAGTCGTAAAATTTCTTAATCCATTTTATTTACTTTTAATTCCTTGTTTTATCTCAAGACTTGTTGTTTTATTTTATTATGTCTTGTCTTAATTTCTCATCTTCTTCCTCCATATTTCTCATGTTAAGTAATGAGTAGTGACCTTGATAGGATTAGTGGGGATTATGGGCTTTAATGAGGGATAATCTATGTTTGTTGGGTTGATTTGTTGATTAGTTGCCTTTCTTCCACCTTATGCATATCACATGTTTGATGAAATACTTGCTTGACAAACTTGCATGATTCATGTTTGTTTTACATTTCTGTAAGATCGAGAGCCTCGGAATATGTTTTGACTTGCATATAGTTGATATATTGACCTAGTGTACGCGAGAGCTAGCTTGGTCGGTATATGAGAGGGATTGTAAGATCGAGAGCCTCAATCCACCGCGCCCAAATTTGACTACCCATTGACTATGAACCCGACTAACTAGAACCCGAACTACCCATTTGAACCCACTGATCCTAGAATTTCTTTTTTTGCTTGTTATTTGATTATCTTAGTTTAGTCTTACTTTCCTATTTATTTGCATTTACTCCATGTTCCTAGATTAGGTTCAAATCCATTTTTATATCGTGACACCCCTTGAGCATAACTAGCTTAGACTTTGCATATCGAATACCCACCGTCCCTGTGGACCGACTTTGACTTGTCATCGTGATAAGTCTTGTTATAAATATCGTGTAACGCAATGCCATAAAAATCGTAACGGAAAAATAGAAACCAAAATAACGCAATATAATATGAATGAAAAAAATAAAAACGTTGAAGAGATAATTTACCTATGATTCGTCGCTCGTCATTGATTACGATCTTCAAAATGTTGTATTGATTTCCAACTTTAAACCGTTTTCTTTTTTAATTGTTAATTTTGATTCTTTTTAGGTGAATTTGAAAGAAAATAATTAAAAGATGAGAAAAAGAGTAAAAAGATAGGGAGATAAAGTTCGTAAGAGTAACATTAGTCATTTTTTTTTAAAAAACATGGACGATATTTCGGAGCATTCAATAAAATACAAAGCCATTTAAAAAGTACTGTCAAGTGCAATTTGTCCCTCAAATCTCCACACTCCTCATGTCGGTTTAAATAATGTACAAAATCTGATTGAATTTATAGCCATATTATTGGCCTACCAAAAGGCAGGCTATTGTTTCTATTTGTTTTGCCAAAGAACATATACACGTTTCTAGCAATTGTCTGTTTTTAAAGGTTCCAGAACCATCAACATTATCATCAGAATTCTAACATATACTTTGGCCCCGCCGTCTAGCATGCCATTTCTTCGTGTCTTACAGTAAGTAAGAAAAAAAATTGTATGCTAATTAACTCATCAATCCCAATAAATTATTTATGTTTATTTTATTTTATAAGGTAAAAATAAAGAAAATTTAAACTATTAATTGGACAGAAGGACTAACATTTAAACACAATTTTATAAAGGTATTTTCAAGTTAGGATTAAATGACTGTTAACATTAATTTTAGGATTTTTCTACATAATATCCCCGTCTGTTTTCAAATTCTAAATATGGTGTTCCTCGTTTTTTTCGAAATCTGCATGGTACTATTAGAGTTGATGTAAATCTCTCAAAATGCCCAAAATGCACTAACCCGTCTCTTTTAAACGTTTATATTATGCACTTTTTGTTTATTTTTCACAATAATTTGTCTTACCATTAACATAAATATCGGTTACTCAATCATAAACATATTTTCTTTATAAAATTTACTTATCTGAAAACTCGGTTTTTAGTGGTTCGGGTGTAATACTCCATGCGTGGTGTGCTTAAAGGATTGAAAGTACTACTCATATCAACAAAGTATACTTTCTCATTTGATTATCCATGCAAAAGAACTCAACCCGTGTTTATGTGTGGACATATACACAATCTGGCGAACTATCTTGAGTTACCATTCCCGACCCACGGTTTAGGTCAGGGTGTTACAAGTGGTATCAGAGCAACCCTCCCGAGATGCGTATGAGTGAGGACAAAATACATTGGAAAAGACACGTGTTGAACTGTGGGCCATGTATACGTACAGTCGGGCAAGCTACCGTGAGTGACTCATCCCGACCCAGGGTTAAGGCCGGAGTGTTACATCGGGTATTTTAAGTAGTACTTACTGCGTTTAGGAGTATCAGTGATAATTTTTAAAAACAAAGAGTATCACGTAGAATTCAAAAATACATAGGTGTACCACGTGATAATAAACCCCTTAATTTTATGAAGTTTAAATTTTATTTTCTTAAGTAGAAAATTATATTGTCACTCAATGGTTGAAAAGCCAAAATTTTAACCACTTTAAAATAGCTATACTCGTTCATTCACTATCATGTTCAATAGAAATTAACCAAACAAAAAAAAAAAAAAAAAAAAAAAAAAAAAAAAAAGAGTAGTGTAAGTTGTTATGTCTCATTTTATCGCTCTTTCACTCTTCATTTGATACATAACAAATAACCAAACAAAAAGGAAAAAAAACTAAGTGAGACTTTTGAGAAATGAAAATGAGAGGCTCGCGAACATAATTTGATTCAAATTGCTATATATTCACAATTAATTTATCTGTTAACGATTAATTGCATGTCAACAAGACTAGGGAGAATAAAATGGGACTAATATTGACAATAATCAACATTAATATTTTTAGATCGGTATAGAAGTTGAATAATATTTTATAAATGGAGTATTTGCTTAAATACTATCTAGTATAATAAATTATTAAATAAGATTTCCAAAAAAATATAAGAGAGATGGCCTTTTTTTTCCTAGCGCAATAGAAAAATTAAGAAACCGATAAATTTAATAGTGTTATAACTTTCTCTGTTTTTTAATAAGGAAACAAATGAGAATTTAAGTCATATCATGTGATAAACTTAAATATATAACGCTATTTTTCAAAAAAAATTAAAAAATAAGAAACCAAAAATTTGTAACTATGACGCACTTGACTTATTTTAGTTTTAAAAAAAATTAAGAAATAAATAAATTATAAGTGTTTTAAAATTCAAAAAATATGAAGCATGAATACAAAAATATGAAAACATAAGAACACTTGGTAACTATTTTATTTGAATAGTGTTTTCACCTTGAAACCATAAGAGATTAATCGAATCAGCCGTTATATGATTTAAAAAGTGTAGACTCCTTTCTGTTATATTTGTTAATCTTATTACTAAGGATAACATGTTTATTTTAATATTCAACATGTACTATTATTTTAATTATTTTTCTTCATTTATATACTCGTTCTTTTCATACAATTGCATGTGTTTAAAAACTGGGATATCTCAAGGTTTTTCCCACCAGAGTGCATCCTCCTATGAGAGGGACTATCTTTTCGTCATCTTAACTCAATCACTCTTATACTAAAAGAATAAATCTTTAAAACAAATTTGCCTAAATGAATTACTCTATAATTGGGCTTTACAATATATCATATCACCAATTGGGCCAACTAATCAATTCAATACAATATTCTATTCAATTTCAAACAAGGGAATGATATTTTTTTCAATTTGAATAAACGTATTAATCTGATATTCTGATTTTATTACATAAGTGATGTTGCATTAATTATGCATATGATGTCATAGATATATTTTTCTAATTTAAAATAAACATGGTAGCAGCGAACATGTTTTTAGCAAACACATTCTAAAAACATACGAAGTTAAAAGTATTCATATGTTCTTTATTGTCTCTATGTCAAATTGGTCAACAAAACAATAATATAACTCAGAAATTCTCGATTATCTGTATCAAAATAACTGTGCATTCACGCGGGATCTTTACTAGTAAAATATCAGTTACCATCTTGTTTTACTTAATCATATTTATCAATGACTCAAATTTTGGGTAAGAGTATTGATCCAGCTCTCTTTAGTATGAAGACTCGATCTACTTCGCCAACTTTCCAATAACCTTTATTATTATTTTGTTCTTTATAATCATCTCAGACTTTTTTACATTATTTCTTAGACCCACTTTTGTAATATTTCATGTTAACAGAAAACATTTTTCAGTTAGGGTACTATATTGAAGAGTTTTATATTGATAAGTTTAAGTGACTAGTCTTTCAAATGATTGAAAAAACTACTCACGTCAATAAAGTACATTTTTTTAAGGATCATAAGAATTTCACAGTTAAGCGTACTTTCTAGGGAGTAATAATAGGATGAGTAATATCCTGAGATAATTTCCAAGATGCGCATGAATGAGGTTAAAATGTGCTGGAAAGGATTCATATTGATTTGTGGGCCGAGTACACGGCCTAGCAAGATACCGTGAGTAACTGCTCCCAGACCAACGTTTGGGACGAGGTGTTACAATCTCAGACACTATTGTTTTTAAGAGATAATGTGAGGTTGTTTTGTACAAAAAAAAAAGAAAAAAACGTAACACAAGGAAGTCATTTATTAGACGATATTATTAAAAAAGTGTATCAGGACTCATTTAGTGTTTTAAGTTGAGTCTTCAATTTTAGAGAATTAACTTAAATCTATGTCAAGACTTTTGTAGTTTATTCACTCAATACTACCCATATATAATAATGTGTCCATTTACACTCGCCTTGACTTTGGTAGGTCAGAGAAGTTTACTTTCTTTTTTTGAAATACGCGACATAGCTATAAAAACAGTTCTTCAAAAATGTGATCTTTTAAGTGGAATATATTCAATGGTTTTAATCATGAGGCATTATAAAGTAACTTTTGACAAAGAGAATTTGTGTTTTGTTATAATCACTTCGTTATAAGACAAAAAGTTGCTACATTAGCTAGATAGTGAGTATTTACCTATGTATATGAATTATATTTACGAATGGATTTTTTTTCATTGTTCTTTGTGTCAAACCAAAGGTAAACAAATGACTGGATCGGAGAAAAAAAATGAGTTTAAACCTCAATCACCAAATTAAACCTTACAATATAACTTGAAGTAGTGGTGTTAAACCAAGCTAGTTTATTATCTGTCATAATAAGTCATTTGTAATACTCTGTACCTCTAGTGGAGACTCGACCGAGTAAGTGGAGATACTCGACCAAGTAGGAGTGACATGGTCGAGTCGCTTTGTGTTACTTGTCCGACTGGGGCAGAGTATCTGAGTTAGAGGCCTTTATCTGTTTGGGGCCACACTTTTGAGGAAGTGGGCACTCGACCGAGTGTAGGGATGACAATTATGGCTCAAACCGAACGACCCGAAGGAAAATATTCTATCCAAACCCAACTCTTAATAACCCATACTCGATCCACTATTTTAAAACCCATATCCAAATCCATTATTGAAAAACCCAAACCAAATCCAAACCCGATCCATTCGTACCCGAACTCGATCCAAGCAAATATTTTTGAAAATTTAGGCTTTATTGAACTTGAAATTTTAATTGTCATATAAAATGTTATTTTTGTATAGCCAAATCAGGTTTTGGATCGGGTTTTGAATTATATGGTGGATCGGATATGGATTTGAAGTGGATATAGATTTGGGAAAAGGTATAATGGATCGGGTGAATTTTAAAATTTTAAATATGGATCGGGTTTGGATATGGATCGGGTTTGGATATGGATCGGTGTTGTATGTTTTAATTGACCTCGCAATCGAACGGGTTATCGTTGGGTATTGCAAGGGTCGTATCCCAAGGGACGTTAATTATGGGTCTAAGACGGTTTAATCAAATTCTAGTTTAATTCTAGCTAAAAGCAAGTTGAAGATGATTAATACTAAACAAGACTAACAAGGAGGCAAAGATGCGATTTAAAACAAAGATTAAAAGAAACTAAGGTGAATGAGTTCATTAATGTAAGTATAGGTCAATTATGATGGGGGTTAAGACTAGTCTAATATTGAGTCTAAACATATCTCCACCTCTCAGTGCAAGACGGTAAATAAGCAAGCCTCCACCTCTCGATGTGAGATGAGCCCTAGCCTAAGGTTTGATTGGGTTCTCGCCCTAACCGCGCCATAAACATCCAAAACACACACAAATTCAATACAAGTCTAAGCTCTCACTCAAACTAGTAAATTAAACATGGAAATGACTCAAATTACTCATTCAAGCATTTCAACAAACACCTTGTGTGCACAAAACAAGTAGACTACCAAAAGACTTAATCTTTATGCCCAATTACCATAATCAACTCATAAACCTACATTAAATCCCCCATCTACCCTAGCAATACACTACTCACTCATATTAATGGTGGCAAAGCATTAAAGATGGATACTTTGATATGAAATAAACAAGAGAAGACATATTCAACATGTAAACTAATCAAATGAATAAGAAAGAGCAATTAAATGACAAGTAAATAAAATAAAGATGAGAAATTACCAAACATGTAATAAAAGATGAGAACTTGAATTAATAATGGAAGAAAGAGTCTCCTTTTGTGTTCAAATTACAGCCCAAATATTCACTAATAACTTGGAGAAAGACTAGATATCATAATAACTAACTAGAAATAAGAGTAATTGTAACTAATTAGGAGATATTAGGTTGCTCATTAGGGAAATATTTCTTACTAATTACTAGGGTTCTTCTATCTAGAGTTATGTGTAGAAATGAATTAAGAGAGGGGTATTTAGAGGTTAGTGGGATTAAATGGTTCAAAATAAGAAGGATTGAATTTGCGGACCGGGGGTCCCGGCCGCCGGTGGCCTGGATCGGTTGGGACCCTCTGTCTCCTTTCTTCTTCTTTTTTCTTCATGCCGACTCCCCAGCCGGTCTAGCCGGCCGCCGGTGGCCTGGACCGGCTGGGGCTCCCAGCTCCACCTTCCATTTTCTTGGATTGTTGAGGCTTGGTGGAGTGCCAGCCGGCTGTCGGTGGCCTACCCGGCTGGGACTCCCTTCCCCTTCCTTCTCTTCTTTTCTTCATTTCTTCTTCTTCTTTTATTTCTTCTTTTCCTTATATGCTTAGTGACGGTTTCTTGCTGTTCATCCCATGTCATACTTCTTTTGGCTTATTTCCTATGAAATGAGACGGAAGGTCATAATATGAAAGCACAGCGTGATAATAGGCAAAATGCAATAAAACCGACCTTAAAACGCATTAATAAGGTCGAAATAGAAGAGAATGAAGAGGGAATTCGGTCTAAATATATTGTTTATCTAACCTCCCCGCTCTTAAACATTACTCGTCCCCGAGTAAGTAAGTGAGCAAAAACGAGACCCTTATTTAATTAAGCTAACTAAACTACTACTACTATCCGATGAAAGGCAATTGACGGGCCTTCTCCGCCCCTTCAACTCACAACGAAGTACAATAAGGTATGTACTTCCTTGCAAGGAAAGTGGGAGCTTGCGGAAAAATTAGATACATCTAAGATTAAGCACGTAAACAACATAAAGGATGCATCAACCAAAAGAAAAACCACTTTCCTCATCTAAGCGGTCGGGTTTCGTTTCAAAAACCAAAGGTCTAGTTCGGGAGATACCGTCTCGAAGTCTCAACGAGGTGTCAACCCCCTAATCATGGCTCAAGCAACCCGAAAATGACCCCCAAATGCCAATAAAATGAATTCAAAGCCGGGAAAGAGGGAATCAAAGTTAACCGTATAAGACTAACACGACACGACTCAAGATTCAACCAAATGTGACCCATGACTAAGGGGACTTAGACTACCGACTTCATCACGGTTTTCACTCGCCGCTCATTTAAAGAACGGGTGATTTTCGTGACAAAAAGTAACCAAAACCACTTAACTACTCGATTTGTGAGACATGCCCGCAATCTAATGTGTAGTCCTCTCCTATATGATCACATATGAGATGTAAAAATGGGAATGCACATAAAATGAAACAAGGGTTGCAACGGGGCTACGTAGTGGGTCGAAACGGGATTGGTGCAAGCACCGTTATGGATGATGTGGAGTTGTAAATCAAGAAATTGTCAAAAATTCCATTTCTCCCAATTTATTACAACAAATGAAAATATCAAACTTGAAAGTCCGACTCACTTGGAAAAAACATCATATCCCCATTTATTTTGCAACGTCTTTTTCTACTCGCTTAATGATGGATAAGGAGTGTTGCTCGCCTTTTTCTCATACAAAACATAGAATAAATAAATATAAAGTGATTTTTGTTGTTTTGCATTTTTCTTTCTTTTGTATTTTGTTTTTACTTTTATAAAACCTCTTTATTCATATTCAAAACTAAAGCTAAACCAAAAATTTCAACACAAGAGAAGTTAGCTTGAGTTCACTAATTAGGACACGAATTTCTATTAACAACACACCAAAAACAAAGTGACAACTTTCTTGATCAAGGAAGGTTTTTTATGGGATGTAATTGATATTTTTAGTAATGCCAAATGAAAGGCTAAAGCTCAAAGGGGATGCAAAAGTTGGTCCTAATCTAAAGGGATGAAAATAGGCTTATATGGCAATGTAAGGCTCAAAAACTATAAGCAACGGATTGTTTCAAATTATGCACACAAAAATATACATCTCGCGACCTAAGGAAAGAACGACACACTTGTGCGTGGAGATGTGACATGCCACTCAAGGAGCCTACTCACAACCTATGGAGACTGGGTATGAATGCACCGCTCTAAAGGAAGCTCTAAATCTCAAATGTAAGTAGCTATGTCAAAGTCTAGGTCTAGTCTACAGTGTACTTGGTCTCATAAGATGGTCCATGATCTTTCGGTCAAGCCTTATTACTTCCCGGGTGTCTAACTAGGAGGCCACAAGGAGGGGGAGGACACGGTTGAGACAATTTCATCATTGGGGTATCATGTTCCCTCCCTAGACCACATTTTGTTCAAAATATGTACAAACTCAATGCAAACAAAATTAAAATGACAAACAAATATTCACAAGTGACGAAATACAATTCTAATTTCTAACAACAATTAAATAGATATGCAAGACCTGTCTAAACTAGCAGCACATAAGCAACACACAACAAGTTCCAAAAGGAACATCCTCATCAACAATTTCCCGTCCTCCACCATATTAATCAAAATAAAAGAAAAGAGCGGAAAAAGGATAAAATAGTTGGAAAGAGTATACCAAGCGGTCTTATATTCTCATACTGTTTCAAATGCTTCATGTGTGCCTACATCACTTGTTAGACAAAAACATATATATACAATGCAATATTTTTGGTTTTTTGAAAAATTTTCAATTTTTTTGAAGTTTTTGTTTGAAATACTCAACAAATATATACAAAAATTTACAAATTTGCACAAATGATATTTCCCTCCCCACACTTAGACCGGACATTGTCCTCAATGTCCAAATGAAGGGGGAAAGAGCAAAATAAAAGAACATGTTTTTGAATTTTTGAATTTTTGATTTTCGGAGAATGAAATAACATGTTTTTTAATAGTAATAATATGTAAATGGCAATGCAAAAGTGAAATGAATCTAAACTAAATGCAAACTAACTACATGGATGCAAGTTTGTTTATTGATATGAAAAGAGTGAAGTGCTCCACTTACTTGTACCCACATGGGAAGCTTTTTAATTTTGCCTCCGTTTTGCATCATCGTTGCTCAAAGCCCAGAGCAACTTATCAAATTCTTGAGCAAACCCCACAAACAAGCACAAGTATATAGCAAGGAAACTCAAAGAATGAAACAGAACAAACTCAACCCAAGCTCGATCGACTCTTCACCGTCTTCATTGTGGTCTAAAGTAGGAGATGTTGGCAAGATATAGCAAGTCTCACATGGCAACTCTCCACACCCCAAAACAATTTTGGGTGTGTAGAGTCTATTGATCGAATACGAAAGAGGGGGGGGGTGAATTGAGTATTAAAAACTAGCCCCCCTTTTTCGATTTATATGATATGTAATTAATTATTTGATCTTATGAATTAAAATCAACTAATTAATTAATCAAAGTAAGCGCAAATAACGAAATAACGAAAAGTAAATAGATAAGAGAGAGGCACACGATTTTTGAAGTGGTTCAGTTTCACACGTTGAAACCTACGTCCACTATTCTCGATTAATAATTTTTAGTACCTTTCTACGGATTACAAAAATTACCAACCCACTCGTATAATCAACACTATGCTTATAACTCAAGGTGAGTATCGCTAAATACTCTATACTATCTTACGCTAATAAGAAAGTACAATATAACTCACACAGATTCCCGTTAAAGAATTGTAAGCTTATAATGATGTACTATTATCCAATAACGTATTTCACTCAAGCGATTGATAATAATTGATGCACGATCTTTTGAAAAACAAACTCTAAAAATAATAAATATTTGCTCAAAGGTTTGCTTTAAAACGATTTTGGAAAATCAACACAAGTAAAATATGTAGCCGTGTGAATGTAGTGTATTTCGTGTATTTTGCAAATAATATGTGAATGAGTATTTATAGTAGTAGAATCATAGTAGATCTAAAACCCTAGTATAATATTTAATAAAGATACTTATCTTATCATAAAATAATATTTGCTTATCTTTTAGAAATATCCTTATCTCAAAATATTATTTGGTTTATCTTATAGAAATATATTTATCTTAATATCTCAAAATATTGTTGTAAAGATATAGTAGAATCCTTAGATTAGGTAAACTAGAGAAACAAGCCTAAGGAGGCCGGATTCACCTAGCTCACGAAACCCTATGAGGCACGCATCCCTAGGTGGCACAAAGCTAGGTTTTCACGAAACCCTAGATGGCTCAAACACTAGATGGGCTAATTAGGTTAACAACAAATTGAGATAGAATATATTAGAAACCCTAGGTAGCATGACAACCCATAAGTTGTATTACTAACCAATAGAATCTCATAAATATATTCTCTATTAAAATAATTGATAAATATAAAATACTCTTTTACTTTTGAAAAAATTCCAAAACATTTTATTTCCAAAATCATGCATCAATATTTTATCATCCAAAGTCATAGACTAAAGCTATAACTTTTGAACATAAAATCTCTCGAATGGAATAGTTACCGAATGACGACATATACTATCTAATCTTCACAAAGATCTTCAGTATACGGATCATCTCTTCATCTTGATCACAAAGACCCTCCATCTCGAGTCTTGTGTAGTATTATGTAGATCTTGTTTGAAGCGATTTTCTTTAAAGTTATGCCTGGTTAGCTATAACTTCCATGTTCACTTCCAAAGTTATTCCTGAAGTTGTTATAACTTTGTCTCACAACCTTTATCAAAGTTATGCCTAACTTTGATCTTTCTTCTCATAATTGTTGCTAGCTATAATAAGACTAAAGCACACAATTACACACATATGATATATCGAGTAAAACATATTATTACATAAACACATGTCATTATCAAAACTATGAAATTGGTCCAACACCCCACTTCATGAATGGCCAGGGGGAGATCACGGGGTGTAGAGGCTCCATTGGTTGGTGGCTAACCGATGCGTGCCTTTGACACGCGTCGCATCTTTTGACGTACTGCATGGCATCTTTGCGCATGGTAGGCCAGAAGTACCCCTGTCGTAGGGCTTTGTTGGACAGGCTCCTGCCCCCTGCATGATTTCCACATTCTCCACTGTGGAGGTCATGCATGACTGAGCGTGCTTCCTCCCCGTTAAGGCATCGGAGGTATGGTCTCGCCAACGATTTCCTGAACAGGATGTTGTCAATTAGTACAAATCTAGAGGCTTTTATTTTGAAACTTCTTACCTCCTTTCTATCCGCTGGTAGGACGTCGTTCTGCAGCCAGTCATGGTAGGGCTTGCGCCAGTCAGCACCCTCATCCGTATCATCGTTTACGCAGAGGATTTCCGCTTTGGGTGCTGCCAGCGCCCCTTCCCCTGTTTGCCGCTTTCCTGCGGCTCTTTACGAATTATCGGCTCTATGGGTATTGTGGAGATTATACCTGGTTTGAAAGTCGCCCCCAGGGTTGCCAAGGCGTCTACCTAAACATTCAAGTCCCTAGGTATTTGCTTTAGGGAGAACGTTGCGAAGCGCCTCGCCCGCTCCTTGGCTACCTTTAGGTAGGCCATCATTTTGGAATCCCTTGCTGCATACGAATCATTTATATGGTTGACAATAAGTAAAGAATCGCTACATACCTCTATATTCTGCACGCGCAGGTCTAGGGCTAGGTGCAGCCCCAGGATTAGTGCCTCGTATTCCGCCTCATTGTTCGTTGCTTTGAATTCACACCGTATGGCCTGGACAATGATGTCTCCCTGTGGGGATCTAAGGACCAGACCTACTCATGTCCCCCTCATATTGGAGGCTCCGTCTACGTGCAGTGTCCACCTTTGTCCCTCCTTTCCTGCCCCCAGGGTTAGGACATCCTGTTCCACCTGGGTCTGTAGAGTTGGGCTAAAGTCCGACACGAAATCCGCCAAGGCCTGTGATTTTACTGCCGTACGCGGTTCAAACTTGAGGTCGAAACCGCTCAGATGTACGGACCACTTCGCCATTCTCCCCGACAGTTCTGGTTTCCTCATTACAACTTTTAGGGGATGGTTTGTGACCACTACGATTGTATACGACTCGAAGTAGGGGCGTAGTTTATAAGATGCTGTGACGAGAGCTAGAACTAATTTTTCAAGGGGTGCGTACCTCGTTTCTGCAGGCAGTAAAGTCTTGCTGATATAGTACACTAGGTGCTGTGCCCCCTGGTGATCCCGCACAAGTACGGCGCTGACTGCAGCCTCGGTAACTGACTGGTACAGGTACAACTGTTCTCCTGGTTCCGGCCTGGATAGTAGCAGCGGCATGCTAAGGTAATTCTTCAAGTCCTTGAAGGCTTGCTCATGCTCCGCTGTCCAGTCAAACCGTTGACTCTTCCTTAGGATGTCGTAAAAGAGGCGGCATCTGTCAAAGGATCTGAAGATGAATCTGTTTAGGGCGGCCACCCTCCCGGTCAATCGTTGTGCATCTTTAGGTTTCTGGGGGATTCCAGTTGAAGTACATCCCGTATTTACTCCGTGTTGGCCTCAATTCCTCTTCGTGTCACCATGTATCCCAGGAACTTATCAGCAGATACGCCGAACGTACACTTTAGGGGGTTTAGCTTCATGCGGTACTCCTTCAGGATTTTTAAGGTTTCTTCCAGGGTAGCTGTGTGCAGAGTGGCCTCTTTTGACTTTACCACCATGTCATCTATGTAGACTTCCATGGTTCTTCCTATCTGATCCTCGAACATCTTGTTCAATCGCCGCTGATAGGTGGACCCTGCGTTCTTCAGGCCGAACGACATGACGTTATAGCAGTATAGCCCTCGCTCCGTTTTGAAGGCGGTCTTCTCCTGGTCCTCTGGGTGCATCTTGATCTTGTTGTACCCACTCCAAGCGTCCAGGAAGGTTAACATTTCATGCCCCGATGTGGCATCCACCATGGCGTCTATGTGAGGTAACGGGAACGGGTCCTTTGGACACGCCTTATTTAGATCCGTGAAGTCCACGCACACTCTCCATTTATTGTTCTTCTTTGGCACTACCACCACATTTGATAACCACTCGGGATACTGTATTTCCCTTATCTTGCCTGCAGACAGCAGGCTATCCACCTCCTGATTGATCACTTGGTTACGCTCGGGAGCGAACTTTCTCCGTTTCTGCTGGATGGGGCGGTAGCTGTTGTCCACGTTCAAGCGATGCATGATAACCGTCGGATCAATGCCTGTCATATCATCATGGGACCACGCAGAGCATTCTATGTTAGTTTGCAACAAACGGAGCAGGTCTTGTCGAACGTTACCTGTGCAGTCGGCCTCAATCAGTATTTTCCTCTCCGGGTGCAGCGCAACTAAGTCCACTTCGTCTAATTCGACCTGGGGTGGGTCCTGGTATTCCGCTTGGATGTGCTGGCTCAGTAATTGTTATGCCGGTGGGCAGGTTGTGGTCTTGAGGGCATCCTTGTAGCACGTGCGTGCCTCTTCCTGGTCCCCCCGTATCTCCTGTACTCCCAATGGCGTGGGAAATTTGACGCACTGGTGGTACGTTGAAGGCACCGCTCGCATCCCGTGGATCTACGGCCTGCCAAGAATCACATTATAAGTCGCGGGACCATCTATAACTAGATAGCTTACCTGTTTGTTGACTCCTCCTGCGAAGGTAGGGATTGTGATCTCCCCGAGTGAACGTTTTGTTTCTCCGATGAATCCCACCAGGGGGACGGTCCTCTGGGACAAATCTTTTCTGTCAAAGCCCATGTTCCTCAAAGTTTCCAGCATGATGAGATTTACTGAGCTCCATGTATCGATGAGGATCTTTCTCACCAGACAGTTCCCAATGGAGAGGCTGATCACGAGGGCATCATGGTGCTCCCCTGCCTCGTGTGCATCCGCCTCCTCAAAGGTTACTGATGGGAGGTCCAATCGTTGTACTCGGCAGGACGTTTCAGGCCTATCCCCCTTTGTCTCCGTTGCATGCCGTTTAGCGGCGGAGTAGGTTAGGCCGCACAATTCTGAACCACCTGTTATAACATTCACAATTCTAGAGCACAGAGGTGGGAGGAGAGGGCAGAACCTGTTCAGTGGTGTTGATTTTACCGGATTTTGTTCCCTTTGGCAGCAGATGGTCCAGGTACCCAGCTTTATAGAGGTACCGCACTTCCTTCCTCAACCCTACGCAATCTTCGGTATTATGCCTAATGTCGTCATGGAAATCACATTTCCTGCTTACATCCCTTCTGTCCGCCTCCTTCCCAGCTGTCTTTTTGGGCCACCTTACGCGTCCGCCCAGTTCCCTCAGTGCCTTTAGTAATCCTGCCAGGCCCGTAGAGAACCCATACTCACCTACCTTGGGGGGAAGGTTCGCATCGTTCCTCCAATCGCTACCCCCATCCACTTTGTGAACAGTGTTCCGACTGTATGGCCTTGATCTATCGTTCCTCCTGTCAGTGCTTGCTTTCCTATTGTACCTGTCATTATCATAAAGATCCCTCCTGAATTCATCCTCCTCCAGTCGGATCGCCGCCATTGCCTTTGCCTGCACGTCTTCAAAGGTTGCACAAGGGTATTTTGTGATGTCCCTGTACAGGTCGGAGTATTGATGGAGCCCTTGCCGGAATGCTTCGATCGACGTCCCCACGTCGCATCGGGGAATGAAGACTTTCTCTCTGTTGAACCTGTTTAGGAAGTCTCGAGTCGATTCTTCCTGCCTTTGCACTAGTCGGTACAAGTCGCTGGTCTGCTTCTCAGTTTTCCGGCTACTGGCAAATTGCTGATTGAAGGCATTCACCAGGTCGGCGAACGAGCTGATGTACCCATTGGGTAAGCTCACAAACCACTGCAGTGCTGCTCCTGAGAGTGTGAACCCAAATCCCTTGCACATGCAGGCCTCTTTCAGTGGCCCGGCAGCCGTGACCACCATCATCTTTTGCTTGTACTGTTTAATGTGATCCAAGGGGTCTGCTGTCCCGTCGTACAGAGTCATGGTGGGAGGCTTGAACCCCTTGGGCACACTGACAAGGGGTTTACTGTCGACGAACGGGGAGTCAGCATAGCTCTTGTGGGCCACCTTCTCTAGGGGTGCTGGCATTCCAGGTACCCTGCTGAGTAGGGCCCTGATCTCGTGGAGTTGTTGTTCCACTTGGCCGGTTGTCCCTGCAAACTAGTTAGACGGGGGCGAGAAAAAATCAGTAGGACGGCTTACCCCTTACATCATTCCTGGCGTGCTGCCTGCTTGGTAACTTCCCAAGGGAGTAGCGTGGACAATTGATCCGATTTGGTTCGCGAATGCTTGCTGGGGTCCTGTTCCTGCATCAAAAATTGGATTAAATACCGCGGACCCAGTAACTAACTGGTTAGCTGTCATTGTCGTGACCGTGCCAGCTGCTGGCAGAGGGATAGGCGTTTGTAGTCTGGGTGCCAACGGTTCCACTCTCCCCAAGTCGAGTCTTGTGACCAACTCCTGCGGTATTACTCGCCAGGGGATAGGCGTTTGTAGTCTGAGGCGATGTGGCGGTCGGCCGTTGTGCCTAGGGCGGCTGGACCACCGCATCGACTCTTTCCCTTAAGATTATGTTGTCCTGCCTCAGGCCCTTCACGGCTTGCCGGAGATCATTCATTCCCTGGAGAAGTGTCTGGACGGCGTCTGGAGGCAAGACCCCGGTTGGGTATGTTGCTTCCAATCCATAGCTTCTGGCGGACGTCCTGCTCAGGCTGCCCCCCTGGGCGGATGCCGCTGATGCTGGACGGGTCCGCTCTCCGGCACCTATTCTCCTGGGAATTGGCGGTGGCCTGGACCCCTCCGGTGTATTCCTGACGGGTGCGCTGACTAGTGTCGCCCTGCTCGCGGGACCCTGGGTGACCATGACTTCTAGCGAGATCGTCGGCGCTTGGCCTGCTGACGTGGATGCTGGCGTGCTGGGCATGCTGGTGGAACTCTGGCTATAACTCGTCATTGAGGATGGCTGTTTTGTTAAATCTGATCACTAGGCCCCACGGTTGGCGCCAAATTGTTTTGGTAAAAAATTACCTAAACTTACTAAGTCGTTCGTTTGACGGGTCAAAGTGATCTACTCTTTTTAGCCTTGAAAAAGGGGGGTTAATTTAAATGTGACTCGTGATAGAATACGGACGAATAACAAGTGGAAATATGACGAGAATGACAACGAAAGTAAAGTAATGAAAAAGGGACACACGAAGATGGTGACGCGGAAACCCAAATTGGGAAAATACGCGGGGGGAGTCGGAATCCCGCCAAATATTGTACTATGCTTTGTTAATGATGACAGGAGCAAGAACCGAATGGAAAATACAATGTGTTATAGAATTTCCCGATAGTGGTAGGCTTCGTTTTTCTAGGAGACGGTGTAGTATTGTGTGTCCTCTCTTGCCTTAGGTCCCTCCTACTTATAGTCCTCCAAAAACCCTAGTTATTGATGTTGTCGTTGCCTCCATTAATGCTGTCGTTACTCTCCAGCTTTTCGTCCCTGAGAATCTTCAACGGCTCCTAGTTTCATGGGCTTTATTATTTGACTGTTTCTGATTCTTGTTCTCCCTGGCTGGAGGCAGAGTTTGTGCTTCTTTGTTCTCCCTGCCAGGCTGGCTATCCGTGCGCTCCCCTGGCACCCTCTAAGGGCCTGCCACGTGTCCCTTCAGAAGATCTGGTAAAATTTACCCAAACAAACAGAATCCGTGGTATTACAATACTTGAGAACGAGCTTGCTTTGCTTTACAAGATATATAGATTTTATTTAGGTTCAACTTCTTTTACTTACTAAAAATATGGTACAACATGGAAGAATTAGACATATAGATACAAGGTATCATTTTATTCGAGACCAAGTAAAGCTAGGCATGATCGTTCTCGAGTATTGTAATACATACCAAAGGTATGTATCTAGCAACTTAAAATAATCTAGCTAGTTGGAGGTTTATTTTTAGAAACTTAAAGTGTATCTAGCTAGTAAGAGGCATGTATCTAGCAAATTTAACGAGTGTATCTAATGTACTTAATCGTAATATCATGGAAGAAACACACTCCTCATAAACGTTCAATTATTCATGCATTTACCAACACAAACCATTTCTTTTCCACAAATTGGTGAAATTATCATTACAACCCCCCAAAAATTGGAGTAAAAACAATTTTTCTTTAAAAATATACTCCTACAATAAAATACAATACAAATAATACAATAGATTCTGAAAGCAGAAAGAAAAAGGGAAAATAAAAGTAAAAAAATGGCGGCCACAGGAGTGTGTTTCCTCCGACCGTCGCTAACCACCACAACAACCTCCGACCGAACCCTAGCACCTCCGTCATTCTTCAATGGCGGCCTCGGTTATCGCGCAAACACTAACTTTCTCTCTCTTACTTCGCCGCCGCCGCCGCCGTGTTTTCGACGGAGAATGAAATCGAGCCGAGTAATAGTGAGAGCACAGTCTTCGGATTATTACGCGACTAACACCCTTGACGACTAACACCACGCCGCCCTTCATAACCAACCCCAAACCTGTTTCACGCACCACCAACCACGACATCAGCCCCTCACCCTCTTTGACACTCATTTCACATCCTCTTAAGTCTTAAGTAATGTTGTTATCACGACTAGGGATGGCAATCGGGTCAGTCGGGTCGGTTTCGGGTCGGGTCATGTCGGGTTCGGGTCGTATCGGGTTCGGGTCGTATCGGGTCAGACAACCCTTTCGGGTCGGGTCGGGTCGGGTTCGGGTCGTTATCGGGTCGGGTCATTTTCGGGTCAAATGATACATCGGGTCGGGTCGGGTTTGGGTCGGGGCGTAATCGGGTCCGGTTATTTTTTCGCAATATTTCAATATTTTTCCATTAAATCTAGTTTTAAATTATTATTTGGTTTAATTAATTCATTATTAAGTCAAACATATCAATTTAAACAATAAATCACTTTCATTTTGATCATTATTACGGTTAATAATTGTCAGAGCGTCAATTTAATCGGGTCAATATCGGGTCGGGTCAATGTCGGGTCGGGTTCGGGTCGGGTTCGGGTCACTGATTTTCGGGTCGTCAACGGGTTACGGGTCGTCATCGGGTCGGGTCGGGTCGGTTTCGGGTTGCAGTATTCTCGGGCCTGGTCGGGTCGGTTTTGCTCGGGTTTCGGGTCGGGTCACTCGGGTCGGGTCAGACTTGCCAGCTCTAATCACGACTACCACCAAACCACTACCACAACGCCATAATTTCGCCACCATGGCCACAGCTCCGTCGAACATCAACCACATTACCTACAACAACAAATCTGCATTACTCATCCGTAAACACCTCACAACCATCGCCACTCAGACCACCACATCTGATCACCCACAATTATTACCACCACTACTCACCGTCGCGGACCACCATTACTCACCTGACGACGTCCATCGGTCACCCCTAAATATCCCACCGCAAATCTACAGCACCACACCATCAGTCACCCGCGACGAACCCCCAAAATAGGGTTGACGGTGATGGTTACCGACTCACCGGAGCTCTGACGCCGCATCAACTGGTAAATGAAGGATAAAATAGATCTGGTTCACCAACTACTCACCGTCGCGGACCACCATAACGTGCGGAGTTATCGTCGTCAAAATCGGGACATGACGTTGGGGAACCACCGGAATCTGGGTCGTCTGAAGTGACAGTGACGGTGACGGTGACTGAACTCTGGTGCTGCCATTAATAGGTTAGGAGTGAGAGGGATGTAATAGAGGTGAGTTGTTGATAAGCATTTATTTAGTCACATTTTTACCTCATTTTCGTCCCCATTTTGAACCGTTTACACGGATTTGCGTGTTTTTAATTGCATTTTATTTCCCGATTTCCCGCGCTATGAATATCGATCTCAATTTGCAGGAATTAAGGCGGAAATGAGGAAATCGGTGCATAAAGACCTTGCATGAGTCGGGATTCGAAGATGAGATGAAAAATGAAGATATGAGTCATCAGGTGGTGCTGGCCGGTCCCCAGACCGGCGGCCGGTCCACCGGCCCAGACATCGGCTCCACATTTGAAGAAGTTGAGAAAAGGAAGAAAAGGCCCAGGTAGCGTCGGCCGGCCTACCGGCGGCCGGTCGACTACCCGGCCTGCGCCTACATCAGAAGCCACATGAGAGTGAAATGGTGCTCCAGGCCGGTGGGTGACCGGCGGCCGGTCGACTGGCCCAGACCCCCATTTTCCATACTTAGTGAAACTTTGGGATTTTTGAAGACGGAGTTCCTGAAGACACTGATGTGTCCCAGGCCGGTCAGAGGCCCGGCGGCCGGTCGACCGGCCGGGAACACAAGACTGAAAAATTCGCCTCTTCTTCTAATTTCTTCCTTAATTTCGAGATACCTATATATACCCCCCTTATTATTTTGTAAGCAGCTTTTACATTCCTCTTAGCACGAAACCCTAGAAATTTGTAACCTAAATTAATCCCTAATTACTCTCCTAATATTTCCCTAATCTAGTTTAGTTTCTCATTTCAAGTTGTTGAATCTAGTCTTTCATTTCATTTTTTGGGGTTTGTATTGAAGACTTGGGTGAAGACATTCCCCCTACTCATCAATATAAGTTTTGTTTGGTATTAAATTTCTCATCTTTTTTATTGTTTATGCAATTAATTTCCATTTCTAGTTTATAGTTCATCTTTTGATTGTTATCATTATTCTTCTCTTAGCATTATGTTGATTGAACTCCCCCTTTCCTTTAGTGCTTTGATTCCCTTTACCATGTGTGAGTAGATTATCCTCTAGGGTTTAGGGGGAGCCTAAGGGTGGATCATGTGGGGTATTAGGTTGGTTAATTAGTAAGTTTGTGGTAAATGATTTGGGTATTGCCCATATGAACACCAAGTGTTTGATGAAATGTGTGAACGAAAGTTGCCATTTTATCAAGCATGGTTTGATTTTCTCTTAAGCGACGGTGGTAGAGACGATTAGACTAAGTGTTTATATGGGTGATTTGAGACAAATGCGATGGCTTTGTTGATGATTATCGATTGTTGAGACATTAGCAATCGATTTTACTCGAATTATTTACCCATTTGCTAGTTACCCGACTAACCCATTAAATCCCCCTAAGGTGAACCCTTCACCCTAGTCTTTCCCTTAATTGTTTTCATCTTTATTACTTAGCGATTACTTGTTTTTCCTAGTTTTTAGTTAACTTTCCAATCCGTCATATTTTAGGCTAGAATAGGATTCAATCGAACTAGTAGTTGACCCCACCATCCTCGTGGATTTCGACCCCTTTATACTACTTTTATTGGGTTATTTTTGATGTTTGTTTTGACGACGAATCGATCATCAAATGGCGCCGTTGCCGGGGATGGCGTAAGGAAACTCGTAGTTTGCTTTGTGTCTTAGATTTAGCCAAGTTACTTGTTGTTTTTGTTGGTTTTTAGTTGTTAGATTATTTGTAGAGTGCCTTGCATTATTGTCTTTCCCTAGTGTGCCCAAAAACGCACTAGGAGTCTAACTTGTTTTTGAGTTGCTTTGAGTGCATGCCTAGGGGTGAAGGGTTGTTCTTGAGCCATCCGGAACCCGAAAGGTTGTTTAGGACTCTCCGTGCCAATACACTTGCTCGGGTTAGGAATTCAAGAAGAGTTAGCCATCAACAAGCCAATACTTCAATTGCTTCTACATCCACTCCAACAATCGATTACCCACAAAACAACACCATTGAACCCATATTTGAAAACCCCTTCTACAATACACAACAAAATACACCACCAAATTCACCACCTACAATACCTCAACAACAAAATCAACCACAAATGACGACTTTACGTGATCGTAACCGTCCCAACCACGATGATACCCAATCTCCAATCAATTTCGGTGTCTTGGCCCCAAACAATTTTGAGATTCACCCGGCTCAAATGAGTTCTATTGAGCGGGATAGCTTTGGAGGCCTCCCCGATGAGGATGCTCATGCCCACTTGAGAAAATTCAAAAGTAGGGTAGGAATCATGAAGAGGAATGGTGTGCCCGAGGAAACCCTTTGCCTCATGTTGTTCCCATTTTCCCTCAAAGACCGGGCGGAGAGGTGGTTGAATAACCATCCTCCAAACACTTTCACTACTTGGGATGATTTGGCTAAGGAGTTTCTAAGTAAGTACTACCCCGCCTCCAAAACGGCGATGCTAAGAAACGAGATTACCACCTTCCAACAAGAGGATGGAGAGTCCTTGGGAGAAGCATGGGATCGGTTCATTGATTTACTTGCCCGATGCCCTCACCATGGAATTGCGGATTGGTATGTCACTCAAACCTTTTATCAAACTCTCCTCCCTCAAACCAAGGCCATGGTGAATGCTTCCGCGGGGGGGAGTTTTGATCATTTGAATGACCAACAAGGGGCGGCATTGATTAAGAAGATGGTTGAGTCGGAATCTAGCTATGGTACTAGTTCTAGAGGAAATAGCTTGAGGAGGAGTTCTAAGTACCCAAGTGAGAACTTCTCAAATGCGGATACCAATGCCAAGATTGATTTGCTCACACAAACTTTTACAAAGGGTTTTGCCGAGCTTCAAAAAGCTCAAAATCAAAGTCAAGGCCATCATGTGAATGAAGCTAGTGGGTCTTATGCACCTCCTATGGTGGAAGCTTATCAAACCCCCACTTGTGAAATTTGCAATGGATATGGACACACCTTTGAAGTTTGTGGGAACAATTTTTCTTATAACCATGAAGGTGCAAATGACTACCAACATGTGAATGCTTTTCAAGGAGTCAACAACAACCCACGGCCCTCAAGGCCTCAATTCCAAAATCAAGGAGCTTACAACCCAAATTCAAATTTCTATCATCCAAGCTCAAAATTTCACCCAAACATGAGCTACAAAAGCCAAAATGTCTTAAACCCTCAACACACACAAACTCAACCTTCCAACCCTCCGGGTTTTTCCCAACCTAGAGGAGGAGGTCAATTTTCTAGAGGAAACTATAACAATCAATTCAACAACTCTCAACAAGGTCAAGGATCCAACCAATTCCAAAATCAACACTTCAATGATCAAGGTTACAATAACCAAGGTAACTTCCAAAACCAAGGTAATTGGAATCAAGGTCAAGGAAATTGGAATCAAAATCAAGGGAACCAAAACTTCAACAATCAAGGCCAAGGTAATTTTTACCAAGGCAATCAAAGCAATCAAGCAAGCCAAGGGGTTCCCGATCAATCATTCCAAGGCCAAGGGCCAAATTTCAACAACAACCAAGGGTCAACATCAAATTTCAACAATCAAGGTTCAAGGGGGCAACAAGGGAATTTTAACAACAACCAACAAGGAAACTTTAACAATCAAAGAAACAACAACCAAGGGTCGAGTAGTCGGAATGACTATGCTTTTGCCCTTCCTTTGACAAATCAACCCCACCAAGAGAATGATCCTTCAATAAGTGAAGTTTTGCAACTAGTCAAAAACATGGAAATCCAAAACAATTTGGCTTTGCAAAATGTCACTAATGCTCACAAAAAGGAGGTGAGAGAATTGGAAGCTAGGTTAGCTTCTCAAGCTTTGAACAATCCTCAAAGGCCTCCGGGAGGTCTACTTGCTCAAGGGAAAAGCTCCAAGGATGCTTCATCAAGCCACCATGCATGTGCGGTGACTTTAAGAAGTGGACTAGTGCTTGATAACCCCTACATGGACATGATGAATGATGAGATTCCAAATGATGAGCATGTTGAGGAAGGAGAAGAATTTGAAGAACCCATTGTGACTCCTACCTTGGAGTTAAAAGATGATGGAAAGGGTGAAGATAATCAACCCAAAGAGGGAGAAGAAGGGTATGTCGAAATTATGCCTTATGAAGAGGAGATGAACAAGGATGTCAATGATGACGGAGTAGAGGTACAACCAATGGCAAGAGCTAAGGTAACCAAGAAAACTCCCATTCCAAAGGTATCTTTTAGTTCTCCACTTGTTGTTTCCGATATCCCCTACCCCTCTAGAGCTTTGAAAACTAAGGAAAACTTCAAGTTCACCCAATTTAGAAAAATGCTTGAGGGACTTGAAGTGACCTTACCTTTCACCGATGTTATATTGAACATGCCCACTTACTCAAAATTTCTAAAAGACATCTTGACTCATAAGAGAACTTTGGGTACCCAAGATGTTATGATTATGGAGGCGGAGTGTAGTGCTCTCCTCATTAATCCTAACTCTTTCAAAATGCCAAAAAAACTTGGGGACCCCGGAAGTTTCTCTATCCCTTGTGTTGTGGGGGGGAGTCATGATTTCAAGGGCATTATGTGACAATGGTGCAAGTGTAAGTGTCATTCCCTTAACTATTGCTAAAAGAATTGGACTTGAAAGTTTAACCCACACTTCTATGACTCTACAACTAGCGGATAGGTCCGTTAAGCAACCTTTGGGTGTGCTTGAGGACGTACCCGTTAAAGTTGGCAAATTTTTGATCCCCACGGATTTCGTTGTCCTAGATATCCCGGAGGATAGCCACACTCCCATCATCCTTGGTAGGCCCTTTTTGGCTACCGGAGGAGTCCTCATTGATGTGAGGGACGGGCGGCTAACCTTTAGGGTGGGAAACGAAACCCTTGAATTTAATCTTCCACATCTAGTGAAGGGACCAATGTTTCACAAAGCATGCTCGGTAGAAGTCATTGAAGAAGTGGTTGAGAAGGTGCATGAAGAGGAGAAGTATGAAGAAGAAGCTCTACAAGTGGCACTCCATGATGAGGAGATGGGAGATGACCACGAGGTAGATGATGAGCTAATGAAGAAGGTGGAGGGCCTTCTCCCTCCAAAGGTACAACTTAAGCCCTTACCTCCCTCACTTAAGTACTCTTTTTTAGGTGAGGGAGAGACTTATCCCGTTATCATTAATGCTAATTTAAGTGAAGGCCAAGAACTTGAACTTTTGAAAGTCTTGAAAACTCATAGGGGTTCACTTGGATATAGCATTGATGATATCAAAGGGTTAAGTCCTAATCTTTGCATGCATAGGATTGTCTTGGAGGAGGGTAGCAAACCTAAGGTAGATGGGCTACGTAGGTTGAACCCTAAGATGGCGGAAGTGGTTAAAAGTGAGGTTATGAAGTTGTTAGAGGCCGGGATTATCTACCAAATAACCGATAGTTCTTGGGTGAGCCCCGTCCATGTAGTGCCCAAGAAAGGAGGGGTGACTATGGTGGAACAAGAGGATGGGACTCTCTTAGCTTCTAGACCCGTGACCGGGTGGCGGATGTGCATTGACTATCGCAAATTAAATGCCGCCACCCTCAAAGACCACTACCCCATCCCCTTTATTGACCAAATGCTTGAAAGGTTGGCGGGGCATTCTTACTATTCATTTCTAGATGGTTATTCCGGGTTTTTCCAAATCCCCATACACCCGGAAGACCAAGAGAAAACCACATTCACTTGTCCCATAGGAGTTTATGCTTATAGGAGGATGCCCTTTGGGCTTTGTAATGCTCCGGGGACTTTCCAACGGTGTATGACGGCTATTTTTGCCGATTTTCTTGAGAAGAGTATGGAGGTCTTCATGGACGACTTTAGTGTCCATGGAGACTCATTTGATCTTGGGCTTTTGAATTTGTCTCATGTTTTGCAAAGATGTGAGGAGCACAACCTTGTCCTCAATTGGGAGAAGTGCCACTTTATGGTGGAGGAGGGGGTTGTGCTTGGTCACATCGTGTCTAAGAGAGGCATAGAAGTTGATATGGCTAAGGTTTCGGTAATAGAAAACTTGTCACCCCCTACTAATGTGAAGGGAGTGAGAAGCTTTCTAGGCCATGCGGGCTTTTACCGACGTTTCATCAAAGATTTTTCTAAAATAGCCAAGCCTTTAACTTCTCTTCTTCTCAAAGACACACCATTTGTATTTGATGAATTTTGCTTGAGTGCTTTTTGTAGGTTGAAGGAGGCTCTTGTGACGGCTCCCATAATCCGATCACCGGATTGGAGCCTTCCCTTCGAAGTTATGTGCGACGCCTCCGATTATGCGGTCGGGGCGGTGCTTGGCCAAGTTGTGGACAAGAAGCACCATGTAATCTACTACACAAGCAAAACTCTTGATCAAGCCCAAGTCAACTACTCTACGACGGAAAAGGAGATGCTAGCTATTGTTCATGCCGTGGAAAAGTTCCGGCAATACTTTGTTGGTGCTAAGGTTGTGGTATACTCGGATCACTCCGCTTTGAGGCAATTGTTAGTGAAAAAGGATGCAAAACCAAGGCTCTTGAGGTGGGTTCTTTTACTTCAAGAGTTTGACTTGGAAATTAAAGACAAGGCGGGGTCGGAGAATGTTGTTGCCGACCACCTATCTAGATTGACTACCGAAGATCATGGGTTGAAGGATGAGAGTGGCCCGATCAATGAGTGGTTGAGAGAAGATAGTTTGATGATGATAGGTGGTAAATCACCATGGTTTGCGGACTTGGCAAATTTGCTTGTGAGTGGGTTTATTCCGGAAGAGTTGGATGCTAGAGCTAGGAGGAAGTTGAAGCATGACTCAAAACGCTATTTTTGGAATGACCCACATCTTTTTCGCAAGTGTGGTGATGGCATGTTCCGAAGATGTGTTCCTAGAGAAGAAGGTATGGAGATAGTTGATAGAATTCACAACTCGGCCTATGGAGGCCACCTTGGTACATCTCGCACCATTGCAAAGGTGTTACAAGGTGGTTTCTATTGGCCATCTATGTTCAAGGATATCCACTACTTTGTCAAATCTTGTGATCGGTGCCAAAGAACGGGGAATATTAGTCAAAGGAATGAGATGCCCCTTCAAAACATTCTTGAGATTGAGCTTTTTGATTGTTGGGGAGTTGATTTCATGGGACCATTTCCCAACTCTTGCGGGAATGAGTACATTTTGGTAGCGGTGGACTATGTGTCCAAGTGGATTGAAGCCGTCGCCACCCCAACAAATGATGCTAAGGTTGTTATCAAGCTCTTCAAGAACACTATATTTCCGAGATTTGGGACCCCAAGGGTGGTGATTAGCGACGGGGGTTCGCACTTTAGGAAGAGCACTTTCAAGTTCTTACTTTCTTCCCATGGTGTCACTCATAAGACCGCTCTTGCCTACCACCCTCAAACTAGTGGGCAAGTAGAGGTCTCAAACCGTCAAATAAAAGCCATCTTGGAGAAGACTACAAGCAAAGGTAGGAAGGATTGGTCTCAAAAGCTTCCGGATGTTCTATGGGCCCTTCGCACCGCTTTCAAAACTCCACTCGGCACAACTCCCTACAAGCTTGTTTATGGAAAAGCTTGTCACTTGCCAATCGAGTTGGAGCACAAGGCATGGTGGGCCTTAAAGGAGATGAACTTTGATATTGATATGGCCGGAGAGCTACGATTTCTCCAAATGAATGAACTTGAAGAGCTAAGACTTGATGCCTACGAGAGCTCAAAGATCTACAAGGAGCAAACAAAGAAATGGCATGATGCCAAATTGGTTGATAAAGATGTAAAAGTGGGTGACCAAGTCTTACTCTATAATTCTAGAGTCAAGTTGTTTCCGGGAAAGCTAAGCTCGAGATGGTCAGGTCCTTTCAAAGTTATCGACATTTCACCACATGGAGCTTTTGAACTTTGGAGCGAAGAAGGTGGTAATTTCAAAGTCAATAGGCATCGAGTGAAAAGATATTTTGATGGCGATGAAAAAGGAACGGTGGAAGTAATCTTCCTTGGGGATCCACTTCCCGAGGAGGAGTCTTGTTTGTAAACTCTTGTGATTTGATAGATTTGGTGGAGTCCCTCAACAACCACCAATTTTTTGTATATAGCATGCATATTAGGAATAGTTGTGAAGATTTGGATTTGTGTACTCGGGTTTTTCGTCTTTAGGAAGAAGTTTTAGGAAAGTTTGAAACACTTGTAGTCGGGTTTGGTTTGAAACCGTGTCATTGGGATTATGTTGGTTGGGTGATTATTGTTGGTGACTTGGGTTTCTTAGGGGATTTGTTGTGAATTTGAAGACAAGGTGAAGATTTGATGAAGTGTTCCAGGCCGGTCGAGCGGCAGCCGGGGTGCCGACCGGCCAAGAGCACTCCAGAAGGTGAGTTCTGAAGTTTGAAAATTAATGTGCAGGTGTTCCAGGCCGGTCGACCGGCCGCCGGGGTGCCAACCGGCCTGGAGCACATTATCATAGAGGTTGGTTTTTTTTGGGAATTTTCGAGTTGCGTTCTATGCCGGTTGGCCGGCGGCTGGTCTGACACCGGCCCAGAGCATCATTTGACTAAGATTTTGAAGGTTGGAAATTTTGAGCCGAGTTCTAGGCCGGTCGACCGGCAGCCGGGTCCTGACCGGCCTGCACTACCTGAACACGCGAAATTTCAAAAATCCAAAAAATCGATTTTTTTGTACTGGGTTCCAGGCCGGTCGACCGGCGGCCGGTGCCTGGACCGGCCCAGAACCCTACCCGAGAGCATTATTTCACTCGTGAACCCTTATTCTTTTTTTCATTCTTCTTCATTCAACTTCCTTTCTTTCTCCTTCTTCCTTCAAATCTCCACAAAAACTCCAACAAAACCCACATTCAACCCACCAAATTAACCCACTACATCAAATAAATTCATCCCAAAACCTCAAAAACCCAATTTTTTCCCTCTTTCAATTGAATCTAACAAAAATCACCATGGCTCAACAACCACCTCGGAAAAGAACAAGGGCTCAACTTGAGGCGGAGTTGGAGGCTAGGCTCCAGCAAGTGACGGCGGGAATGGGTCCGGATAACGATTTTCCGGATATCGTCTTCGTAAGCGAAATCGCAAGAGGTAAATTTCAATGTTTAAAGCGTAGACCTCTTCCCCACTCCCGTTTTATTTGTCGGAATACTATGCGGAACCTCGGCCTTGATACGGTCACTCTTGAACTTTTCAAAGGGTTGGGGATGGGGGAACTATACGGTCAGCACTTCCGTACTTACCCCCGTCTTACTTGGGAGTTTTTGAGTTCGTTTAGTCATGAGAAGGATAGGAATACGGGTATGGTCAAAATTGTTTCCTTTCGCCTTCTTAATACTGCTTTTAACCTTCCCCTTGAGAAATTTTGTAAGGTTTTAGGGGTCAAATTTCATAAGTCGTACAAGGTCCCCGAAAACTTTAATGTGAATGATGTGTGGACTGCTATATCGGGTTTTGAATTTGCGAAGGGAACTAAGAGGCCGGCAAATGCTTGCCACAATGCCCCTATTAGGTTTTGGCATAGGTTTATGGGTTGGACGTTGTTTGGGAGAGAGGAGTGTCATAATTTTAGGGCCGATGAGCTTTCGATTTTGGCGGCTTACTTGTTCCAAAAGCCAAATAAATTTGGGATCAACATCGGTCATCATGTCGTTATCCACTTCCAGAAAATTGCCAATGACCCATTTAGCCCGACCGGAATCCATTTAGGGGGGATTGTTACCAAGATTGCCCATGTCCTATGTAGAGATGCTCTGGATGAGCGTAATTTGAGGTGTTTAGGGGGATGCTCCTTGTTGACGGAGGATTACATTTCAAAGAAGCTTGAGTGGGTAGTAAAGAGAGTTGAGGACGGGAAGACTTATTGGAGGATTCGAGGGGTAAATTCTATTCCCCTCCCTAATAGTGCGGCTATGAAAGTGGTTCCTGATAGCGCGCACTATCTTCTCCCCTTAGAGGAGGAGAACCCTCCACCACCACCTGAAGAAACCCCGGAAGATCCTTTAGCTCCAGTTACCGCATTTAGGCGAGATCCTACTGCCCCCGTCACTACATATAGGAGAGAGGAGCGGGGCCCCACTTCCACCACCTTGCCTTATATGAGCCCCTTCTATCATCAGCAGCAGTGGCGCCCTTGGCCCAATTCATCCCAACCCGACACCTCCACTTCCACCATTACCAGTTACCCACCTTTGGATCCTTCCTTGATCCAGTTCATGGCTGACATGGCTTTGGCCTCCGAGGCAGCAGCTACGGAGAGAGAGGCAGCGGCTAGGGAGAGAGAGGCGGCAGCTAAGTGGCGAGAGGAGGAAGCTCGGGATAGAGCTCTTTTGTCGCAGCGGATGGACAGGATGTATTATGACTTGGCTCTTGGCCAATACCCTTCTTACGATAATTGGTGTAGGGAGGGGTATAGGGAGCCAGTTGGCCCACATCCGTCCTATTTCATGTGGCCAGAGGGCGGGTATGATCAGGGTTCTAGGGTGTTTGGTGATTTCAATGTTCAGCCAGACTATTATTCTTCTGCGCCGGGTTTTACTCAGCCGGTAGTTGATGAGGAGGAGGTGGACCCAGAGATTGCGGCTCAGAATGCCGAGTGGTTTGACAGGATGGGTCCACGGTTCGAGATTGTGGAGGGTGGCGGCTCTGGTTCGGGAGCCCAGGATGTAGATGCGTCTTTTGCTGAGGCCAGTCCTGGCCAATTTGATACTACATCCTCTGATTTCACTGGATACTCTTGAGGCCGGAAACCCATGAGTATGATCCCTTTTAATCCAAATCTTCATCATATTTATATTTTCGCATGCATTTAGATAGTTGTATTATATCTTAGTTTAGTTATCCATTTAGTTGCATCCATTTAAGCTTGCATTAGAATTTAATTTTGTAACATATCGTCACATGTTAGCCTTGCATCCATATAGCGTAGTTGCATTTTGTTTGGTGTCATTTTTAGACTTTCCCGTGGTTGGTACCCCCATGAGGGGCGTGCATTTATGCATTTTACCGCCACGACGAGACTCCGATATGGCACACTAGACTTTCCTGTGGGAGGTACCCCCATGAGGGGCTTGCATTTATGCACCTTACCACCGCAGCGAGACTCTAGATTAGCATATAGTGTAGTTCATGCATTTACTTAGAGCTAACCCTCTTGTATATATTGTTCATATTGTGATTTCTCTTCAAAAATCAAAAACCCCAAAAACAAGTTTTTATTTTTCAAAATATTTAAAAACCCAAAAACATGTTATTTGCTTTGAATTCACCCCTCACACCATGTAAATGCTAAGTGTGGGGAGGGAATTCCCGAAAAATTGAAAAAACCCAAAAAAATTTTGTTTTGTTTTTCCTTTTCTTTTTTCTCTCCTTTCATATTTGAGTCACTTACTCGGGGACGAGTAAGACTTAAGTGTGGGGAGGATTTTATTTCCTTTGTATATATCGTTGATTTTTGAAAAAAGTTGAAAAATGCCTAAAAATCGAAAAATTTGAAAATTTTCCAAAAAAATATATGTTTAGATTAGTTTGTATATAGTTTATTTTGTATATATTGCCGTGTGTTTCTTTTTATCTCCATCCATAGGTGCGCCCCACATCATATGAGGCACGAAAAAGGGAAAATGAAGACGCTTTGGTGAGATCTTTCCTATTTCTCTTCTCCCTTATCTCCTTTCCTTCTTACTTGAGGACGGGATGTGTTGATGACGATGGTGTGAATTTTGTTGATTGGCGTGTGTGCCACTTGTGTGCTGTTAGGAGATAGCATTAGCTATGTGTCATATAGTCGGTTAGAGCATGTGCATTTAAGTTGTATATATGCTAGATTGCATCATGGCATATAGTTGCATTTAGAAAAATGTTTTAATAATTGTCTTTTTGGAAAACTGTTGAATGTGCATAGTCCCTTTTTGCTACTTTTTTATTCATAAAGTGTTCATCTTAATCGTGGAATTTTAGACGCCCTGGGTTGTGCATTTCTAGTGAGTTTTAACCCGTCTACTAATGCCGAGCCACGAGTTTGCGCTTATTCCACCTCGACACCCTCGATTGATGTGATTATTCCGATGGTAGAAAGAATTCTTAGGTGACCGTTCTTGCTATGCAACCAGCCATGATTCATTGTTCTTCCACTTTTGATCAAAAAAGGAAACAAATCAAACAAGCTGAAAATATTGAGTCAATTATCATCTTTTCTTGTCTTCGTCGAGGAAGTGCAAAGCGGAACTTCTAGGGATTCTAGTGGGCCCATATCTAGGCCCCCTTTCGATGCCACTACGGTGGGGATACCCCTATTGTTGGTTCCGACCGCATATCCTTGACGGAAACCGTGTGCTTTCATGCCAAAAATTGCAAACCAAAATGCAAATCAAAAAGAAAGAAAAAGAAAAAGAAAGCAAAGTGTGAAATGAAAAAAAATTTCCAAGCAATAAGACTCAAATCTCAATTTCCTTTTATCCTTCTTGAATCATTCACCTTTGAAGTTGCATAGTGAGACGGGACGACCCTTGTGTCTCATTTATTTGAGAAACGTGAATTCCATATGCTATTGTGCTTAATAACGTCACGAGGATTTCATTTCCATCTTCCATTTTATCGCTTTTGGCCAAGCAAATAGTAGACGGGGTTCGAAATTTTCATTAGACTTGCACCGCTAGGAGGCGAATATTTTTCCATGCTTTATGATATTAGTGGCTTATAAGGATCATGCATTATTTAGACGGTTTTCCTTTTAGATATTTCCGTCACATGGATGAGGCATGTGATTTTTCTCTTGTTAGATGCATCTTTGTCGTGTTCTTACGTGTTTTTCATTTGGATGCGTCGAGATTTTGAGCAAGCCCCTACTTGCCTTGCAAAGAAGTACTCTACCTCATGAGTATCTCGTTGTGAGTTGAAGGGACGGAGGAGGCCCGTTAATTGCCTACCGTCGGATATTATTAATAGTTTAGGTTGTAGCCTTAATATTAGAGTAGTATTGAATAAGGGTACTTATGGGTCTCGAATTTTGTTTACTTACTCGGGGACGAGTAAGTCTTAAGTGGGGGGAATTTTGATAAGCATTTATTTAGTCACATTTTTACCTCATTTTCGTCCCCATTTTGGTCCGTTTACACGGATTTGCGTGTTTTTAATTGCATTTTATTTCCCGATTTCCCGCGCTATGAATATCGATCTCAATTTGCAGGAATTAAGGCGGAAATGAGGAAATCGGTGCATAAAGACCTTGCATGAGTCGGGATCCGAAGATGAGATGAAAAATGAAGATATGAGTCATCAGGTGGTGCTGGCCGGTCCCCAGACCGGCGGCCGGTCCACCGGCCCAGACATCGGCTCCACATTTGAAGAAGTTGAGAAAAGGAAGAAAAGGCCCAGGTAGCGCCGGCCGGCCTACCGGCGGCCGGTCGACTACCCGGCCTGCACCTACATCAGAAGCCACAAGAGAGTTTAAATGTGCTCCAGGCCGGTGGGGGACCGGCGGCCGGTCGACCGGCCCAGACCCCCATTTTTCCATACTTAGTGAAATTTTGAGGATTTTGAAGACGGAGTTCCTGAAGTCACTGATGTGCTCCAGGCCGGTCAGAGGCCCGGCGGCCGGTCGACCGGCCGGGAACACAAGACTGAAATTTCGCCCTCTTCTTCTAATTTCTTCCTTAATTTCGAGATACCTATATATACCCCCCCCTATTATTTTGTAAGCAGTCTCCTTTACATTCCTCTTAGCACAAAACCCTAGAAGTTTGTAACCTAAATTAATCCCTAATTACTCTCCTAATATTTCCCTAATTTAGTTTAGTTTCTCATTTCAAGTTGTTGAATCTAGTCTTTCATTTCTTTTTTGGGGTTTGTATTGAAGACTTGGGCGAAGACATTCCCCCATATTCATCAATATAAGTTTTGTTTGGTATTAAATTTCTCATCTTTTTTATTGTTTATGCAATTAATTTCCATTTCTAGTTTATAGTTCATCTTTTGATTGTTATCATTATTCTTCTCTTAGCATTATGTTGATTGAACTCCCCCTTTCCTTTAGTGCTTTGATTCCCTTTACCATGTGTGAGTAGATTCCCCTCTAGGGTTTAGGGGGAGCCTAAGGGTGGATCATGTGGGGTATTAGGTTGGTTAATTAGTAAGTTTGTGGTAAATGATTTGGGTATTGCCCATATGAACACCAAGTGTTTGATGAAATGTGTGAACGAAAGTTGCCATTTTATCAAGCATGGGTTTGATCTTCTCTTAAGCGACGGTGGTAGAGACGATTAGACTAAGCGTTTATATGGGTGATTTGAGACAAATGCGATGGCTTTGTTGATGATTATCGATTGTTGAGACATTAGCAATCGATTTTACTCGAATTATTTACCCATTTGCTAGTTACCCGACTAACCCATTAATCCCCCTAAGGTGAACCCTTTACCCTAGTCTTTCCCTTAATTGTTTTCATCTTTATTACTTAGCGATTACTTGTTTTTCCTAGTTTTTAGTTAACTTTCCAATCCGTCATATTTTAGGCTAGAATAGGATTCAATCCACCATCCTCGTGGATTTCGACCCCTTTATACTACTTTTATTGAGTTATTTTTGATGTTTGTTTTGACGACGAACCGATCATCAAATGGCGCCGTTGCCGGGGATGGCGTAAGGAAACTCGTAGTTTGCTTTGTGTCTTAGATTTAGCCAAGTTACTTGTTGTTTTTGTTGGTTTTAAGTTGTTAGATTATTTTTGATTTTTTGAGTTGCTTTGAGTGCATTATTGCATTATTGGGGCTTGGGGTTATGGCCTTATGGGTGAGAGTTGTCAAGTCTTTATATATACAGTAGATTGGTTATAATATGACAGTTCTTATTTAGTTCGTAAGTTCGCACCGAACTCTTAGTTCGCACGAGATCCTGATTATATATATATATATATATATATATATATATATATAT